>ML804668.1:11449-29973 GCA_009831015.1 Picea engelmannii | reverse complement strand
CTGGAATGCTCAACAGATGGCCAAGATGATAGACAATAGATAACAAGTATGAGTTGCTACAAAATGCTCCCGACAATACAAAATAAGCCTCCAAAGGCTGGATAAGAGATGAAGACCAATGCCAAGTGCCAAACCCCTCACTGGTGGAAGATGCCATGCTCTGTTGGATAACTGAAGCTCCTCAACAATTCGGCCCTGGTGCCAAAGATGTCCAATAACCTCCAGAAAGATGCAAAACAGTAGATCGGGTGATGGTAAGAACAACCCAGGTGCCCGAATCTCCAAGATCCCTCTCAACCTCTGTAGATCTGAACTCCTCCACTGAATGGTGCGCCCCACTGGATGACTGAAGCCCTAGATAATTTGGCCCTGATGAAAAAGGCCTCCAAATGCTCTGACACTCTCCACAATGATAGATCAGGACGCTGCAATGAGAACCCAAGTGCTCAAATCCTCAAATACCTGCTAGATCCTTAGATCTAGCTACCCTCCAAATAATGGTGTGCCCTCCTCTTGGGAAAACATCCCACTCTCAATACAAATCGATCCACCACTGAAAGACTCCGAAAAACCACCAAGAATGATGCCAAGACACCTGCAAAGGAAAATCGATACCTGGAATTCCTAGAATCTCTTCTCCTCAGCTAGGACGAATCCCTCCTCAATGAATGGTGCACCCCCCTTGCTAGAAACCCCCAACTGGTGCGCCCTCTCTCTATCTTCACAAGCAACTGATGTGGAATCCTCCTGCAACTGAGTAGATCTGGAACTAGAATGGTGTGGGAGCGTATTGCAGCTCCTAGACCAAGCTTGGGACAATCTAGGTGGAATATTTCACCATTGAATTGTCCTCTAGGGTTTGTTATGTCAAAACCCCCAAAACCCCCAATATTGGGCTCACTAGCTAGAAGCCAGAAATCAAAATAAGATCATACATGAATCCATGAGAAGAGGCCCTTGCCTTTCCTTTATACTTTTGGCTCACGTTGTCCCTCCAAAGTGACTTTCATTTTATTAATATTTAATTAATTAATTAAAACACTTTAATTAATTAATTAACCTTTTTACCTCTGAAAAGTTCCTTATCTCTCCTTGTGGCTTCCCTGGCCACTGAAAGTCACTTCTAGCCATCCTATCCTGTAGTGTTTCTCCTCCCGATTCCAATGAGCTCTTACACTGAGAGGTTCCTCCAAGTAATGTGCCCAAAATGACCTCTTCAGTGATCACAATTAACTTATAGCTCAAAATAGTCAAAATCATGGAAATCGTCGGAATGCAACGAAACCAAAGCCAACCTGTGCGGAATGGCTCATAATGATGGAATATGATGATCAATGCAAGATGGACCCCACAATGCCTCTCAAATACCCTTGTACTCACTATAACATCCATCTGGCTACTCTGGTCATCATAAATCTCTGCACTGTGATGATGTACCAAAGTGGGGACATTCCATCCAAGGACCCAAGGCTATGTCTCAGGTGTGAAAATTCCTCTGAAAGGTGCATAACATATTAGGCACAAGCATGAAATCGTCCTCCAAGGACCATTTCAGAGTGCAATAAGGTCAATCAAGTCAGTCAAAGTCATGGAATCAAGTAAAACCAACAATCACAAGGTGAAATAGTCCTTAGAATCATACAAAGTAATCCATCACTTAATACACAAGCCACATGAATAATTCACATTAGGTATCCCCTTCAAACTTCACATTAGCTCGAGAATTTATGCAATTTGATAAGTTTAGGTATGGGAGGATCATCAAAAGACCCTATTAGGTGTGTCAGTACCTAGGTAGAGGGACATTTCCCAAGAAAACTATCTAAGTGTAAGTACGATGAATGAAAACATGTTGGGATGTCTTCATGGTGATGGTGTCATTATTATGCAAGGTAATATGTTTAGTCCATTTCCATGAGTTCCTTTGTAGAGGGATCACTTGCTACTTGAGATACCCTTTCCTCGGCAGTGTGTGTATTCCAAACCCAATTCTTTCCTTTTGATACTCATTTTACGCATTGCAAGTCCCATTTTTCAGGTTTCGAGAACTTTATTCTTTCCTTTTCTTGTTGGGATTAATTCCTTTCATTTTGATATGCATTCAGTGCATTGGGACTAAGGGTGATCACCTCGTAGCGAGGGGGAAAAGCTCAAGCTATCGTTTGGTTTTTAAAGTTGACCATTCATTATCACACATTTCCTTCTTTCTTTTACAACATTCTTTCTTTATTTTTTTTATAGCAACTGCATCAACCTCGACATTCTATCCTTTCTTCTCATAGGAGGATGAACCATGGGCCTCTTTGGTGTACATGTAATAGTCATACTGAATTTCATTACACTACGGAAGGTCCTGGGATGGAAAGTGTTAAGTATGGGGGGGACGGTATGTTACCCTTATCAAATCCTCCCAGTAGTGCCCTTATTCCCCAAGAGTGACAACACATGACTAGGACACTCAAGATGGCCACCAAGGTGAAACAAGGCAAAGAGCATAACTTCTGAGCTTATGATTCGTTATCCAACTTCAACCCATGATCCTCACTCACATGCCAAATGTACTAAACATGACACTTTATATGAAACAAGGAATAATGTACCTCATAATGTGTTGGACCACCATCCTCCAATGAACTATGTTGATAAGGTGTGATGAGCTATGTTGATGAGGAATGAGGCATCTGGGTTGTGGAGACTCTTCATCATCATCATCAGGATCATGTATTTATTATGGGGCATGAGACATGATCTCCTCTAGTTACCCCTAGGTGAGAGGTGGTAACAGTCCCAAGACAATGATGTCTCCTAATTTGGTTAAATTTATAGTATGTATATATGGATAATGGTTTCATTGAGTAGTAATATCTGACATGGTGTTGTGAGTGTGTTGGATGATAGCACTACCCTGTCAATCATTCATATGGACGAAGAGTGGGGTAGTGGGGGAAGAAGCAATGAACAAAAGAATATTGGTTGGGTTGAAATATTATCTGCACTTATATCCATATGAAGGATGCAAATTCATTTGATAATGTGAAAGAGAAGAAAGAACATAATGAACTTGTTCTTAGAGTATTTTGTGGTGGCATTGGAGTTATTCCCTCCTTTAATAGTCAAAGAATAATTTATGCGAGGTTAAGAAGCCAATTTCAAAAGAGTTAGGGTGAATGGTCAACCTTAAAGTAAGAACTCATAAAAACTCGACCCTACATTTTTAATCTAATATGTATTGCAATCCATTAACCAAGGTCATGCCACACTCCTAGAGTTGTACTCCAAAAAACTATTAGTAAATCACAAATTAATTTCCCCCTTCTCCCTAGGATTATAAGGTGATTTTAGAGGGGAACGGAGCATAGTACACATATAGGGTATGGGTTAATTTATTAAAAATAATTTAACATGGGTTAATTTATCAAAAATAATTTAATGTTAATTAAGGAAAAATAACCACTTATTTTCAAAAGTTAAAGTAAAAAAAAGCACCTTGGTTATCAATGGTTATACAATGCCAAAAGAATATTTAAAGGATAATGAACCTCAACCACTTGTACACATTAATTAAGTTTTAAAAAATAATAAATGAAGATAGGTGAATGGGAAATTTAATAAAGAGTAAGAGGAGTTAATAAAAATGCAAATGCACACAAAATGAGAGTAGAGAGGGGAGTCAATTGGAAGGGTTATGCAAATCTAAATGTAGGTTGGTAACACACAAAATGAGAGTAGAGAGGGGAGTCAATTCGAAGGGTTATGTAAATCTACATGTAGGTTGGTAAGGGAGGGGTTACAAGAGTTATTAAGAAACAAAATGTTAAATGATGTGGCAAGAAGTTAAGTGAGCAGGTTGATAAGAGGATGGAGGAGGGAAGTAGATGGGTTATTTTTTGTTAATAAGAGAAATTGTTAAATGATGTGTTAAGAAGTTAAGTGAGCAGGGTTTGATAAAAGGATGGAGGAGGGAAGTAGAGGGGTTCTCTTTTTGTTAATAAGATAAATTGTTAAATGATGTGTCAAGAAGTTAAGTGAGTAGGGTTTGATAAAAGGATGAAGAAGGGAAGTTAAGTGAGCAGGGTTTGATAAAAGGATGGAGAAGGGAAGTAGAGGGGTTCTCATTTATTTTTTTATTTTTGGGTTTCTTTATAAAAAGCTGTGTTTTTTGGGGGGAGTTTCTTTATAAAAAATTACTATGTGAGAGTAAAGAGGGTCGGTGATTCATTATTGATTATAGAATTGTTTCTTCTCATTTTTTTTCATTCTATGTAGTTTAGAGGGTTTGTAGGGGAAGAGAGTACCTCTAATAAGTTTGGATGGTACCAATTCAATCACTAGGTAGGGTAGTGGTGACTTGGAGTGAGAATTTAAATTTTTTGGGGGGAGTTTCTTTATAAAAAGTTACTATGTGAGAGTAAAGAGGGTTGGTGATTCATTATTGATTATAGAATTGTTTCTTCTCATTTTTTTTTCATTCTATGTGGTTTAGAGGGTTTGTAGGGGAAGAGAGTAACTCTAATAAGTTTGGATGGTACCAATTCAATCACTAGGTAGGGTAGTGGTGACTTGGAGTGAGAATTTAAATTGGGTATTCTAAATTTACATTAGTCCTTTTTTATATAATTTTAATATATATTTTAGGGTTTATGATGATTTTTTGTAAATTTTAAATGGTATTGTTAAATTAAATTTGAAAATTATAAATCTAATTTCAATTCATGAATTGGATTCAAATATTTATTATATTTATGTTTCCACAAAAGTTTTATGTTTGGGTGGCACCAATTCAATCACTAGGTGGGGTAGTGGTCTCTTCGGCATTCTAAATTTTATTTAATAAATAAATTATAAGGTTATGTACAAAATCCTTTTATTTAATAAAGAAATTATGTGGTTTAGAGGGTTTGTAGGGGAAGAAGGTACCTCTAATAAGTTTGGGTGGTACCAATTCAATCACTAGGTAGGGTAGTGGTGGCTTGGAGTGAGAATTTAAGTTGGGTATTCTAAATTTACATTCGTCTTTTTTTATAATTTTAATATATATTTTAGATTTTATGATGATTCTTTTGTGAATTTTAAATGGTATTGTTAAATTAAAATTGAAAATTATAAATCTAATTTCAATTTATGAATTGGATTCAAATATTTATTATATTTATGTTTCTACAAAAATCTTATGTTTGGGTGACACCAATTCAATCACTAGGTGGAGTAGTGGTCTTTTGGGCATTCTAAATTTTATTTAATAAAGAAATTATGAAGTTATGTACAAAATCTTTTTTGGTGAGTATTAATTTCAATTACTAATATTTTGATAGTATTCTAAGAAATATAAAAAAAAAAATAATGTTGGATAACATGGTTAGAATTCCAAAAACTAATGTTGAATAACAATGTTAGAAAAGCAACATTAAAGAAGAAGGTTGTTATGTATATGAATACAATTTTATTTATGGAATGAATCTATATCCATGACTTATTTTATATGTAATATGATAATTTTAAAATAATATTATAATAGTAAGTATTATTTATCTTGTCATATTTTTAGTAATTATAATGTCACTTTTATAACAATGTTAGAAAAGCAACATTAAAGAAGAAGGTTGTTATGTATATGAATACAATTTTATTTATGGAATGAATCTATATCCATGACTTATTTTATATGTAATATGATAATTTTAAAATAATATTATAATAGTAAGTATTATTTATCTTGTCATATTTTTAGTAATTATAATGTCACTTTTATGTAACAAAATCCCAATTATAAGTTAGGGTTTTTCTTTAATTTTGTATAAATGGGTTTCCCTTCCCTTTTTTAATTATTATTACTTTGATAATACATTCAGTAAGTTTCTTTATCACTTTCATAATACATTCAATAAGTTTCTTTAGAGAAGGATTTATCCCTTAAACTAGACTTGTAGGTGGTCTCCACCTTGGGTGAGTAGATGTCCCCAATAATTTTATTCTTTTGTCCCTTATCTAAATCAATTGAAATACATGCTTATCATGTTTCTTGTTATTATTTTTTTTTAAGTAATGGTGACACTTTTGGATATAAGGTGTGTGTTTTAGCGTGCTTGGTTGAGCTGGTTATTGTTTATTGGATGCATCTTCCCGCTTATCACATAAGTATGACAAAATTAGTTTCCAAAAGGGACAGCACTATATGGATTGTTTTTCTCCATTACCTCAATTTTCTTAAGTTTCTCATGATCCACTAATGAAGCTCTTTTATATGTCATGGATATGTGTTGTTAACATTTCAATGGTGTAGGTTAAATTATTAAATATTCCTTCAAGTTTAATCTAAATATAGCTAACATCTATTTAACCACCAAATTAATATTAACTATAATAATGTAGAGATGGATTACCTATAAAATTCCCTTTCAAATCTTGTCTCACCTTCCTTTGAGTCCAATTAAGCTTAACCCCTCACCATGCTTTCACTTCCTTCCTTAAACATTTTTCGACCTGGTTCAAAGATAAATGTTTAGTCTATTTGCTTATACATGCATTCCAATTTAGATACATTGAGTAAGAACAATATTTTCCTTTTGCATGAGTATGTTAATTTGTGAAGGTCCTTCTTAGGTAAGACACTTTTGTTGTTTTATGACTTTGATAATATAGAATAATGATGGAATAACTAGTGTGTGGAGGTCTAAAATCAAGGAGTAAGAAGAATGTGGGGGAATAAAACCGATACATCCATAATTGAGTAATAGATCCATGTCACAAATGGCTTGTCTCATGTTGGTGAAAGCAGGATGATTCTAAAGCCCTTACTAGGGTTCGAGTCTCTCCATTAACATGTTTGTGCTTATGCTCATGCTTTTTTTGTACTTGTACTTGAGAATTCAATGGGGGGGGCGGCTACTTGTCATGTGCAAATTTGCAAATAGATCACCTCCCTAGTGGCCTAACAACTGAAGGATTTTGATTCGAATGTTGTAAGTTGCCTACTCACATTGATCTTCTCCCAATTTTAGGAAGGGAGAACTTGCACTACAAGATTTTGGGTGATTTGTCACCCAAAAATCATCCAAGCCATCTCTCTATCCTGACAACCCCATCAAAATGATCAATTTCACAACCAATGGTCTTAATGTAGGAAGTTATAGATTCCATAAAAAAACATCTTACAAAACAATTATCACAATATATGGCATAACATCTAACACAATGTTTACAAATGTGTATTTATGGGCCACAAAAATAGTTCCTCTATTGAAGACGATGTTGATTCTTATATTGATACAAAATTAATGTCCAAATTAATAATATTAACAAAAAATCAAATAAAATAATAAATAATTAAAATCCTCAAGGGTGGATGATAGGTTCAGGAGTGGTGGGAGTGTGCATGCAATCTATCTGTTGGACCCCCTTGACATGAAAAACAATTTTCCACTCTAGCACATGCTATCTCAGAGGGGCGCAAGCCCCTAAAGTAACCTAATAATGGGTGGGAAACCATAATTATTGATGATATTCCTTCAATGATCAGATGGGGCAAGGCCCCAACAACCATGACCAAACTCCTTCTAAGGATGGATGGGTTGTAGGTTAGCTATTTGTATTGGGCATTGGCCCTATGTTTTTATGTCCTTTATGTCTATGACTAAGATTTCATGATAAGGAGTATTTTGGCTTAAGCCAATCCCAAGTTTTGATATTTTGGCTCTGTTGATGGAGGCTACAATGGTGGTTTAATTTTGTATTAAAGTGTGCACATACTTTTTCCAATTAGTATAATTTAAAGGAAGATTTAATTCAAAAATAAAAATAAAAGAAATAATGACGATAATAAATAAATGCACAATAAATAATAAGTACTAATAATAATAATAATAAAGTGTTAATGGGGGCTTGGTTGGTTGGGGAAGCAGTGACATTGCCACTCCCCCAAAAAACGTTTAAATCCCCATATAGATTATTCCCCTAACTCTTAAGACCCTTAAAACAATCATCCATTGACTCAATATCACGTGAGACAAAGAAACCTTTTAACACAACAATACCCTTAACCATTATCACCCTGTACACACTATACCTCCCAACACTTATGATCATCTCTGATACAATTATCCCTAACCACTATGACACCCTTATGACCCTAATACAATCACCCATTAACACATTATAACCCTAAAATCACTAACCCCCAAATATTTCAATAACCCTTTGACACAACCATCCCTTAGCAGATTGTGACCTTGGAGACACTAACCCCATTCCACCTTCATTAGTCATATGGAACACCATTGATCATTTTTTATCATTGTTGATCATGTTTACCAATATTGAAAAGATTGACTATATGAACTATCTGCATCATGGTCCACCATATTAACCATATTAACCCACCAACCCCTGGCATGCTCACCCACAAACATTATGCCCCCTTTTCTCCTAACTCGTTGACCACGTAGCTCGATATTCATGTTGAATAAATGATGTATTATATAGATCAAGGAGCTAAACATTCTAATAAGAGGTGGTTTCTAAAGATATTGTTACAACACTTAAGCACAAGTGAGCATAGCTCAACAGAAAATAGGAAACTCGAGAAAAAAAGAAACCTTTCATGACATTGCATTCCATGATAGATTGATCAATAAGACCATATATAAATGGTACGTGTTACCACATGTATTGCATGAGGTTTCACATGTCGTTCTTGATTCCATGAGTCCAATTTTGGTAGGTTGATATATTTATCCTAGCCTTCAAAAGGTTGGGATGTTAGTAGAGGCAACTTATGGAAACTAATACAGTGGGATGAGAAGTAGCTTTTGTGGTGGATGGTCATGGCTCAGTTTTTTATTCATGGTGGCATTTCTTGATTGATGGAGTTTCAGGGTTTATAAGTTTATGATGCTCCTTGATTCTATGATACATCATTAGTGGATGCATGGTGTAATCCTAGTTCATGATTCATTTTGATTGTGACTTTGATTTATGATGGGTATGCTAGCGATATCAACTTCTATTCCCATGGTATGAAGCTTCCTGCAATATACCATTGTATAATTACATATGTATGAAAATGATTTTATATTATGAGTGACAAGGTTTAATGGGTTGTTATATTATACATAGGGCCACCCCCTTCATACATATAATTCCCACTTATTATTTACTCATGTACTTGAGAGGGGCACACACGTTAAGAAGAGATTATTATATTATAATAGAGGGGCCATTTCATATTAAATTTCAAAACATTATGAAGGGGATCGTCACAAAGGGACAACAACTCACTTAAACCCAAGATATACCATGGGGGATTTTTTAATTAAAAGTTATGTGAAGCATTTTTTTAAGGGAGCACATATGTGGAAGTGTAAGGTAATATTTTGTTGGATTGAAGATGAAGATGAAGATGATTAACGTCCACTAAGATCGAATTGGTCTATCATACCTTAATAAGGTAAGGGATTACTTGCAATTCTTTAGAAAAAAAAAATTGTGCTCTAAAAGCGTTAAGAGAATCTTTCCAAGATCACCATAGTTTTGTTGAGTTAAAAGGTTAGGAAGGTTGGTAGTGTGACAAATATTTTAAATTGAAATCTAATCTGGGAATATACTGGACAATCTAAGAGAAAGTGATTTTCATATTCAACCTTCTTAATGTCACAAAGGTGACACTCTCTTTCATCCCATGGTGTTTTAGGAATTGACTAACGTCCAGTTTCACTATGGAGCTCGTGAGAATTTGTTCTTATCTTAGCAATGCTAATTTTTTTCTTTACACTTGTCAAAATAGAGAGATAACTTTGTTCTTCTAGATTGGGGTTGATTACCTCCTTATAATACATTAATTTTCGTTTTTCCTCTAACACTTTATCACACCACATTTTCTCCTTAAATTTTGATTTAATGATATTTTTAATAGTATCCTTATTGTGCAAAATGGTATCTTCCATGATTCCCCAATGGCTTAGCCAAGACTGGTCATCTGTGTCCCATTCTCGCTTGAGTCGAAGGTGGTTACGATTTGAGTTTGAAGCAATTTTAGGAAGTTGCTATTATAACCCTAAATTGCACCTCACATGCTTACCTGGAATCAGGCCAACTCATATCCATTCCTTGCCAAAGCCATGCTGAATAAACTCTTGAAAATCCTCTTAAATCATGTAAAACGCGCCCTAACCTACTACTGCACGCGTTGGAACACTGGCAGGCCTACTACTGCACACGTTGGAACGCTGGCTGGCCTACTACAGCCCGCGTTTACCTAACAAAGCACAAAAACAGGAAAGTTTCCGATGGGACAAAAATCTTTGGGTCAGTTAACTGAAACTCCCATCCATGCATGGCCGAGAGTTCGTCCAAAACCCTAGCTCCTTCTAGCCTATAAAAGGAGGGGCAGGGGTACTATTTGGAGGAGGAAAAAGATAGCAAAGAAACTCTTCCCAATTTCTGAATCCATTTGTCCCAACCCTTTAGCCTTTCCTCAAGCTTAAGGAGAATTCAAGCAAAGCAGTTGGAGGACAAAGAAGAGGAGGAGCCCAGGATCAAGATCGAGGAACGGTGGCCGGTCTCTATCATTATTGTAAGTTGATTCATCTTGAGATTAATAAAAGAATACTTTTCCCGTCCCAATGCACGAGTGATACATATTGTATTTGATTTATGCTTAATCTCTAACCCTTAGGTAGAAAAATAGCATGCATGCGTAGTGTTTTGTCTTGATTGCGGGATTGTCTTTGGAAGGAGCAGCGAAAGCAAGCGGATAAAGCGCAACGGAGGATCTACATCAAACATCGATAGAAAAAGGTTAGTACGTATTTTCCATGCTTGTGTGTGAAAAAGGGGTTTGAGTATTGGGGTGATAGGTTAAAAGTGTTTTCTTTAAGGTCATGATCTGCGTACAAGTTCAGCCCTAGCTTGTTAGTCCGTAGCGTATTATTTCCCAACAACAGAATTGGCGACTCCACTGGGGAGATTTACTCTTAGGGTTTCCGGATTTAAGAGAGGTTTTTGGGTAGTTCAAAGAAGTAGATTTTTTGTTTCTTTGTTTGTTTGTTTTTCTGTTAGGTCATAGCTAGCAGGGAACCTGGTTCTTAATACCAGTTTTTCCTTTACTGTTCCTTGACATTGATTATCGGGACACACAGAGGTACACGCGGCCTGCAGAAGGCCTACACGCGTGTAACCCGCGCCCTAACCTTCTACAGCCCACATTTGAACGCTTGCTGCAGAGGTTTCAGTAGCGTGTAGGGCTCAGAGAGCTTAAGAGGCAATCTCCTCTTCTCTGTCAAAATTTTACATTCTCAGGGAGCTTTCTGGATCCTGTCTGGGTCTTGCTGGTTTACAGTCTTGTCTCAGTCTACTTTATTGTGATTGTCATTTTTTGCATTTAGTTTCCTTTTTTGTTAAAAAAGAAGCATCTAAGCCTTCAAGAGACCCTGGTTGTCAATACCAGAGGCCTCTTCCAGGTCTGGGCTATCTATGGTTAATTTTTTCTTGGATTTTATACCTACACGTGGCCTGTGCTAGTTCAACCCGCAAGTACCCGTGCTCTGTTATAGCTCAGCACGCATGTTGTTTCAGTGACAGTAGCGGGATTGATTGGGTGCTTTTCAATCAGGGTGGGGCAGTCATTCCCTCCTGTGGTGAGAAGTGTTCCTCTCAGGAGTTTGAGTCTAGGGTTGCACAGTCAGTAGGTTAGGGCCTCTTATCCTTAGCCTGTGTTTTGCTTAGTGGATGTTTTGATAGAAAAGACAAAAGAAAAAAAAAATTGTTTCATGGTTTTTAGACAAGTGTTAGAATCGGTGCTTTCTTGATTGCCTTTGTGCGTCTTTGCTCTAGTTCTTTGCGATCTGCGCTTGAAGCCAGAATTTTATTTTGTTTTCTTGGTTTTGTGCTTGTCGGCATTTTCCCTTTGTTGCTTTATTTTGCAATTAAATTAAAAAAAAAACTTTTGTTCATTTTCTTCTTTGTTTGAAGATTTTATTTGCTGCATTAGTAGCTAGGAAGAAGTCCTTTTTCATAATTTTTTGCACGAAATATTAGAAAATTCGAAAAGAAAAAGAAGTCTTTCTTGTTGAAAAGTTGTTGGTTTTTGCATTTTTTGTAAAAGTTTTTGTTTCCAAGCATTTCTTGTTCATTTTGCTTTGAGTCTTTACACACCATCAGTTTCACCTTCATACCTTGTGACGTAAAAAAGCCCATTAAAAGCAACGCTAATTAAAAACTATTAGACTTTTTGTTTGTAGGGTTCACACACTAGCTCAGGACTAGGGCCTTGGAATAGGTTGGAGAGTAAATTCTCCAAGGCCACTCAAACCAAACATTGGAGTCTGTCATAGGGAGTGTAGAATTCCAGTTACGAAAAGTTATCTGGGACCCCCCTCTAACACAGGGGCTAAACACGAGGTCGCGTAAGGAAAGGTAGCGGAGATAACCCCTCCAAAGCTGGACCAAGCGTAGTGGAGAACACATATCGAGGATTTGTTGAGGGATTCCGTCGTTTGCATTTGCCACGGAGCTTCATGGGTCTCGAATCCGTTCGAGGACCTCAGTTGTCTTCCGGACCATTTTCTTTCGATACCCTTGACAGGTTTCGGGCTTGATACCCTGCTCATTGTGGTCTACCCGACTATCGACTGTACCCGCCTGGTGACTGTTCACGTGTTGGAAAACTAGTTGCCAATCTTTTCTAGGGACATACACAGGTGACTGCGGGGGTATACCGCGGTACCTAGGACAGACATCGGGCCATGCTTTGCAAAGTATACCCGGAGGGTGCTTCCATTTTCGAGTTGCACTTGCACCGGTAAGTTGCTCTAGTCTTGGTTGTTGTAACTGTTCTTCAAAATAGTTAGTGTTTGCTTGTCTTATCTCATAGGGGATTTCTTTTAGTGTGTGTTACTGTTTGATCGTGTAGAATACCTTAGCGTGTCGTGAATCTTATCACATAGTGGAGGATTAAGAGCTCCGTCGGTCAGGAAGGCTTCTGGGCCTGCCGCCGGTTATACTGGAGCCACCCCCACCACCATTGAGGCGGAAGCTAGACCAACAAGGGTCTTTCGAAGAAAACGGGTTACAAACCATTGAACCCGAACAACTACCGGAGGAATCAACCGCCAATCTTGGTTTAGTTGAAACCCCAACCACTGATACTTGGCCGCAAGTGATTGTGCCAATTCAATTTTACGAACGCCTGTCAGTGCCTCACACAACTATGGCAACAAACGTTGTTACTTCCTCTGGGAATTCTTCCATTCCCACCATCGTTGCTACCACAGGAGAAGCATCTCCTAACTTGCCTTTGTCGACGGTCTGGGCCACTATGGTCTTGGCCGCAACTACGTCGCACAGTGGACCGACCCCATCTATCGCGGTGGCCACACCTCCCTTCACACCTAGTGCGACAGGCCCTCCATTTTCATACGGTATGCCCAGTTCAGGTACAAGTCCTGCACTCACTTACTCCACTTTACAGACTTTGGGTCTGGGGGCAGGGAGCTCTAACGCTCCTCTGCAAGGTCAACTCGGGGGCATTCCTGTCCCTTTCAATGCTTTTCCTTACGCTGGAGGTCATATCTCTCCTTCGTCCCCTTCACTTGGTGGATTGCATCAGCAGTCCGTCGGGCAGCCTGCACACACGAGTTCATTTGGAGCCGGGAGTCAACGAACGCCTGCACAAACTCAGTCGGTAGGTTCGTCACCGTTTGTTTGGAACAGGACGTTTGGTAACAACACTTTCGCATCTACTGCTTTCCCATCTGGGAGCACTCCCATCTTTGGACAGTCTACTCCGACGCAGGGTACTATTCCTGCGCCGGGGGCACATATACCAGGACCTTGGAACTCAGGACAAGGATCTGTTCCTTCCTCTAGAATTTCGTTTTGGGGTAATTCTTTCCACAGTCAATGGAACCCCGAACATACTTTTATGCCTCTCCCATCAGGACTGGCATGGGGTAATCCTTCCCAAAGTCCGTCAAACACGATGAATGCCCAACATCCTATGTCCTTTATGGGGAATCAGCCAATGATGTCTCCACAGATGCAAAATCCCTATGCTCATTAGTGCCATGGTTTCTAAAAGAATCCGGGCCAGCAGCCAAACTTTTCCTGGCAACCTGGTGCCAGTCAAACTCCAGGACCCTTTTATCCAGGCTATCAGCAGCAACCCAAACTACCATTCCTGGCGACGTTACACTTGCCATATTTAACACGGTTGTTAAATGATCCTATCTGTCACGATCCGCGTTGGCCTCCTATGCCAACGAAGTTGCCTTCGGACATTCCAAAGTTCGAGGCCAAGCCTAACGAATATCCAAGTGATCACGTGACTACTTTCCACCTTTGGTGTTCATCTAACTCACTGAAAGATGACTCCATCCAGTTGCGATTGTTTCAACGCACTCTTATTGGGAGTGTTGCGAAATGGTACATAGAGCTTGATCGTTCACGATACTCTTCTTTTGGCGAACTGGCCATGGCCTTCCTTAACCATTTCCAGTTACCTGTGAGATACGACGCCACACAGAGTTGCTAGCCAATTTCGAACAGACGACAGCAGACCATATCTCTGATCATATCCGAGAGTGGCGACGCCGAAAGAGTCTAATCAAAGTACCAGTTCCACCAGCATTCCTGCTTGAGTGGTTCCTTAAGTCTTTAGTACCGCAATTATCCAAAGACATCGCAACTTATGGGGTTTTCTCCGAAGAAGATGCCATCATGAGAGATCAACAGTTTGAGCTTATCTATTCTCAGTCTGGTCTATTGTACAACATCATGCCGGATGCACCACGATCGATACTGGATAAAACCAGACAGAGAGTCGGACCACATGCCAACGGTATCGTTGGTTCGACACAAACTAAGCCCGCTGAGCAATTGACTAAACAATTTCAACAGTTATCTATACAACATTTAGCGACCATCCAAACTACTTCTTTGGTTGTTCCTCCTACCCAAACGTCGGAAGTACACTCCGTGCAGACGACCAACCCAAAGGCCACCCAGCAGCCTGAGGGCAAGAAAAAACAACGCAAGAAGGGTAAGGGGGATAAGAAACCCACTAATAATGTTGGCGAGGGCACCACGGAAAAGAGGAAGGTGAGGTATCCGTGCAACTTATGTGCGGAAGACCACCCGACCCATTTATGCCCTCGACTTATGGAGGCCCAGAAGTTTGTCACACAGCAACAACAAGCCGTGTTAACTAATCCCTTTCAGCATGGGAAAAATTTAACTCAAGCCTCTACAAGTGCCGAAGGGGGCAGCCAAGAAACCTGCCCTCCCCCAAATAACTCATCTTCCGCGAACGTATATATGGTTAGGGGTGATGCTTTAATAACGACTAGAGCGCACGACTATAGTAAACCAAGCACCTCTGAGAAGGGAAAAGAAGTCGAACTCCCATCTCTTCCTCTACAGATTGAGAAGACGTTGGGAGAAACGATGACACGCATTCCAAAAGGTGCGTTCAAGAGAGCTTCTCACAACCCAAACGCAAGGGCCGCCCAGAACTACTCTGTGGTGGAAGATTTATCCCAAACCCCTTGTGCTATGTCTGCTTTGGAGGTCCTCCAAAGTTTCCCTGCTCAGAGAAAAGCCTTGTTGGCTGCTTTAGGCTCTACTGAGACATGTAACCCAGGTACCATCATGTTAGATACGACTGACTTAAAACCTTGTTTGCCTTACCACGTCGCGTTTCAGATAGTAGTGGCTCATCCCACGAAAACTTTTACACAGAATATCTTCCGCACGGTGGTTGACAAGGGCGCTTCGACTTGCGTTATCTCGTTAGCATGTTGGAAAGCCATTGGTCATCCTGAGTTGTCTCCATCACCTACTCTCCTCACTGCGTTCAATGGTCGTTCTTTCCGACCACATGGCATCATTCCTTCTTTCTCTGTGCAGTTAGGGGGAAAGACCGTGTGCATTGAAGTAGAGGTAGTCGATGCCCCCCTCGACTACAATCTCTTGTTAGGTCGTAGTTGGACTTATTCTATGCAAGCGGTGGTTGCTACCGTTTTTCGAGTCTTATTGTTTCCACATGAAGGTCGGATAGTGACCATTGATCAATTGTCCTTCTCTAGATCTGACCTAGCCTTGGGGGCATCCACGGTTCCCATGATAGATAATCCTCAAGCCGGTGTCGTTAACGTAGGAGTTGGTTTGTGCCCATCCTTGATGGGTACTTTCGATTACCCACCTCCTCATGGCGATATCAAGTTTATATCGACTCACCACAAGGCTGAGATTTTTCATGTTGCGTCGTTCCGCACGACTTACTTTGAGGATCCATGGATTCTTCCTTCCCCATCGGCCACGGTGGATGAGACAGGGCACTCTGGCATGTCCATGCCCTTATCGGCCGTTGAAGCAGCGTACTCTTTAGTCCAGCAAGCTTCAGCTACTCCTGATCCGACTCCCGCACAAGAGTCGGATCCACTTCTAGAGCCTATCTGGGCTCAGGGTTCTCTTGCTACCACCGATTCCTTAGACTTAGTCTTGCCTTCTAACGAAGCTATAATCGAAGCAATGACTAGTCCGGACAAACCTTGGGACGATCTTCATCACAGATCATATTTCCTCCCAGAGTTAAACCAAATCGCGGCAGGGGAATTCACTATCACCATGACGGGAGATCAACCATGTCCCATTAACCTCTTAGCTACACAGGAAATTTATGCTGAGGGCAATATGGCGACTATCGTTGAAACTATACCTATCAATATCTCCCGAAACCCTGGCGTCATGGAGAATGTCTTCGTTGGAAAATATTGCTCCCTTGAAGAGATTCAAATCTACACGGATCTTTTTAAAGAATCCCGCGACGTTTTTGCCTGGTCTTATGAGGAAATGTCAGGCATCGATCCGAAAATAGTTGAACACGAAATCATAACGTATCCTGATGCTAAGCCTGTTCGACAAAAGCTTCGTCCAGTTAATCCAAGGAAAGCAGCAGCCATCAAGGCTGAGGTTGAGAAATTGCTCAAGGCAGGGTTCATTTACCCGATTCACTTGACTCAGTGGGTGTCCAACCCCGTACCAGCCGATAAAAAACAAGGCACGATTCGTGTATGTACCGATTTCCGTGATTTGAACAAGGCATGTCCAAAAGATAATTATCCAACCCCATTCATTGACCAGATCATTGATGAATGTGCCGGTTGTGAGGCATTTTCGTTCATGGATGGTTTTTCAAGATATAACCAAATCCAAATCAAACCTGAGGACCAACATAAAACGGCATTCATTTTTCCGTGGAGTACGTTCGCCTATCGCAAGATGCCTTTTGGCCTTAAGAATGCTGGAGCCACTTTCCAGCGGGCCATGTCTTTTGCGTTTCACGACCTCAAACATATAGTCGAGGCCTATCTAGATGATTTAGCATCATGCTCTCGCAAGCGAAAGGATCATCCTATGCACCTCAGACTCATCTTTGAACATTGTCGCTACTTCAGGATTCGCTTGAATCCCAACAAGTGCAGCTTTTGCATCACGTAAGGACGTTTGTTAGGTTTCATCGTTTCAACTACAGGGATCATGGTCGATCCTCTTAAGTTGGAGGCAATAATCCAGTTGCCCCCCCCACATACAATCTTACAACTTCAAAGTCTTCAAGGCAAGGCGAACTTCTTACGACGCTTCATCGCCAACTATGCTGAAATCACCAAGGGATTTATGTGTTTACTGAAGAAAGATGTTCCCTTTTTCTGGGACGAAGCAGCTCAACGCTCTTTCGACGCATTGAAACACGCCCTCACTACCACACCTCTGCTACGACCACCTAACTATAACAAAGATTTCTTATTATATCTGGCTGTCGCAGAGTCAACCATAGGCATGGTTTTAGTTCAGGAAGATGATTCGTTTTCTGAATACGTGATCTATTACCTGAGTCGAGGCCTCGTAGGACCGGAACTTAATTATTCCCATCTCGAAAAACTTGTGTTGGTAGCAGTTCATGCTGTTCAACGGTTCCGTCACTATATTTTGTTTCGCAAGACCACCGTCGTTGCTGTCATGAATCCATTCCAGTACATGTTGACACGACGAGTTATCGACGGAAAAATCAGTAGATGGATGGTAATCCTCCAAGAATGTGACTTAGACTTCGTTTCAGCCAAGTCCAAAAAGTCACTGGTCTTCGCAGAACTTATCTCGGAGCTTCCAGTTGAGTCAGGTGACGTTGTGCCTGAGGAATCGCCTATCCGGGGGGATATGTTTTTGATTGAATCTTCAGACCCCTGGTACGGAGATATACTGATCTATCTCCAGACTTTGAAGTGCCCCACCTCTACTTCTCGTGACGGGCGTCGGCGAATACGCCATCAGGCTAAGAATTATCTCATACTCAATGATACGTTGTATCGGCGAGGTGTAAACTGCATCTTGCGCCGATGTCTCACTCATGAGGAGGTCGTCATAGTGCTCAATGATTGTCATACAGGAGCCTGTGGCGGCCACTTGTCTGGGTTGGCAACAGCCCAAAATATTTTACGAGCAGGTTACTTCTGGCCCACACTTATGAAAGATTT
>ML804667.1:268721-281213 GCA_009831015.1 Picea engelmannii | reverse complement strand
GATGATGGTAGAGGATTGGGCATAAAGGTAAAATAATCGTGTGGCACCATATTTTGGGAATAAGAATAGCAGTACCAGCATTTGAGCACAAGACTGTTTTTTTCTGTTGATGACTTAAATAGGAAATGCTCAGTTTCAGGTTATTCATTAGAATTCAAGTTCTTAGAATAGGTGTGTGTTTTATTCTTAGGATAGCATTCAGATAGAGACTAGATGCTTGCCTGCACATACTGTGTATCAACTCGAATTTTACCAACCCTGGTTTGACAATTTAGTGTTTCAGGTCACTTACAAGCTTCAATTTAGCAGCCTGACAGTTTGCATATAATGCGAAGATCCAGGCAGATTCGGTGGTTGGTGTGGAGGCAAGTAATTCATAAGGTTGTACCCTTGAACAGGGGCATGGGGTTGAGCGTTCGATCCCCAAATAGGATTAGACATGCCTGGATATGGTTGGCATGTACTAGGGGGTATGACGGAGCTAGCTTGAGGTTGTTTCCCCCCAGTCAAGTGAGGATTATGTTGTATAAGATAATTCCAATAATGGGCCAAGGATGGAGGTATGTTTTTTCCATAGGGTGGGTTCGGTGGGGGTTTCTCTCCAATCAGGGATTGCGTCCTGGTTGGGATTTGTCTTGCAAAAGGGGGTTGGGTTTGCCCTCCTTGGTGAAATTGTCCACCAATAGGAATCTGGTAATTAGGTGTGAAAGATGGGATGGTTCCACTAGGGTTGGTGCCTTCGATAGAGGATGGAAGAGGTCCTCTGGAAGGGGGTCGAGGAAGTGTCGAAATAAAACTAGGAACGAGATGGTGCCCAGAAGAAGTGGAAACGCCAGGAATCTCGGATGATATTTGTGTAGGAGTGGGAATAGAAGCATTCAATGCATGATATCCGGGTGGAAGGGTTGGGGTGAATCTGGGCTAAAGAGGTGTGCCAATGGGGGCTTGGCTAGCTTTTATAATCACGGTGTGAGGACTCGTAGTATCTGGGACCATTGTGTAATGGACTGTTTGTAGAGGGATATTCAAGATGTGGTTAGTTGGCGGAGCGTCTGTACCAGGAAAATAATAGGCAGTAGTAAAAGGTATTGCGTCTGGATCAGATGTTTAGGGAAACTTAAGCACGACAGTGATATCAACGCCTACTCCTGAGCCAAAGAGATCCCATCTAAAAATGCCAGTAGTCCAAAAAGGATCTTGACCCTCAGGTCCTATGAAAGGTCTGGTTGGTGATCCAAAAGACTGAACAACTATATATCTGGAACAATTCACTCGCACAATATGTCTCCCAGAGTCTGGAGGAAGTCAAAAGTCCTCTCGAGAATTGGTAATTCATAACCATTCTAAAGAGAGTTAGTTCTTTCCACTAGTGGAGTGGCAACGTCTTGGACTTCACTCTGTTGAGGAGAGCCCTCCAGTGAGTTGGTAGGAAAGGGTTGAGAACCTTCCATATCTTTTGGGGGTAGGCCTTTCATTCTATGTAAACAGAGTGGAGGGTCAATTGTGATCGAGTTAGAATTTTTACAAAAGAAATTCTATGGCCAAGTTGGGTAAACAAACAGCATGCGCTAATAAAATTTAGGAAACAACACCAAGCAAACAAGACCTTCTAATTCCGAAGTCACTAGTTGGTGATGAAATCCAATGTCGCAATGATGAGACAACAAGGGGCTGGGCCAGGGTGGAAAAGTTATGTTGACAACCTGCTTAATGGACTTACACCTTGGTGCAAGCTCCCACACACAATCATGGGTATACCCTCCAAGGAGCCCGAGTGAGTCTGGCCAACATCGATTCCAGGTACCGTGAAGACTTACCCCTTCACAGTCACCTTGTGTAAGACCCTAAGAAGATAGGCTACTAAGGTTACCACCAACAACAATAATACCTGGGGGAACAGTTGACAGTCCAATCCACACGTAAGGGTAGGGTATCTAGCTTGAAATTAGTTTGAGAGGATTCCACTCATCATTGTGGGTATACCTTCAAGTGACCCCCATAATACATGCAATCTCTACACCGATATCAACAAAGCAGGGTGAGTAACTCTATCAATCTCAATGTGACCTCAGGTTTGACCCTTGTGTGAGAAGGGCTTCCCAGGACAAAATGCTGCAAATGGAATTCGACACTCCTTATCACAAGATACTATTGTGTGTTTTGTGCTTTGGAGAGTGTGTCTCACTGCCTATTCCAAAGCTCTAGCCTAGCTAATGTTGGTGTAAAAGAGCCCTAGAAAAAGTTACTAGTTGAATTTTAAAATTGTGCAATATCATTAAAGGCTGTTGTTACTCAAAAGGAGATGGAAATGAAACTGATGTTGTGTGAGACTCTGACCCAACAATGCATAAATAGGAATGAATGATACAAATTTTGTTCGATGAATCCTATTTACAGGAGGGAAAGAGGAGTTTTTTGGAACAATGTGAATTGCAATGTATGATCTTCTCAGAAATGTAATATCAAACAACCATGAACAATGCAAATTCCCTATTCGTTCTCTTTCAATACTTGAATTCCAATATGTTCAAATAAAAAGTTGCTTAAAAAAATAAAATGTCTTTAATTTTTATTAGAAACCAAGCAATAGGGATGGAACTGAGAAAAATTAAGCAACCAACGAAAAATAAATACACAACAAACACCCAAATCGATCTTTCAATGAAGACAAAAATAACAAACTGATAAGACTAGTCTCTTCAAATGCACATGGGTAACAATTTTCCAAGTAATAAGCAATTGAAAAGGACAATTAATCTCAACTTTAAACCTAATCAAAGGCTCCCAACCAAACAAGCACTCCGATTTCAGAATCGGAGATTATACCCTTGTTAAGAAAAGGTCAAGAGGTAAAAATTGAGAAAAAATGAACAAGAAGAGCTTTCAATTTCTGAAAAATTATCATTCACGAGATTTGAAGTCAAGAAACATTCAATCACTGGCCAGAGAAGTTCTTTCCAGACACACCAACCAATCTGGGCATTTGAAGACACAAAAGACTTAATCCAAATTTTTTACAAGTGAGTTCACAGTCTGACAGTGGGGTACAGTGTGAGAATTAAGGATTCTCGAAGGCTAGACACAGGCAGGATGTGAGAAGTTCACACTGAATTGAACACTGGGGTGAAAACCTCAGTTATTCTTGCAGGCTATAGAAAGGTGCAGTGCGAGAAGGTCTGTAATCAAGCAAATTTTGGAAAAATGGTAGAACTTTTGAGGGAACTTCTGGATCCAAGGAGTCTGTGAGGATCTCCTCAAGACCCAGAGATTGATTGGGAATGAAAAAGGGTAGGTCAAGAGAAAATGGCCAAGAAGAAACCACCAAAATGGGTTGTATCCCCAGTGGAGTCGCCAATTTTGTTATCGGATAAATCGGTAGGTGCGGACACTAACAGATCTCCCTAGATCCACCTGGATCTAGAAAAAAATAGGATAGGACACGACTCTTTCCCTAAGTTGCAGACATTGAATCTACTACTAAGAAGGAATGAGTGACATACCTTTATATCGCTTCCTTAGGTCTCTGTTGTTCTCGCTTCTCTCTGGTGCTCTTGTGAAATCAGGTCCAAGACAACACAAACCAACCAAAGTGAAGATAACAAAGTATATTCAATGTCAACCTATGCATATGATCAAGGAGTTATGCAATAAAATAAGAGTGATTTTATGGGAAAGGGACATGCCGTTGTATTATATTAAATGAAAGTAGAAGATACAACTAGATTGCCTTGATGTCACAAGCTTCCTTTCAGTGACCCTTGGTTCCAACACACACACTTGCTCTACACTTACATGAAGAAGATCCAATACAACTTGATAGACCAAATAGAGTCTTCAAGCTTCTATCCAAGCAGAGTTCTTCACACAATTCTTTCACCAATTATTCATTCAAACTTGCTTAATATTTTCCATGAGAAACCTTTCAATATATAGGAGAAGGAGAGATGGTTAAATGGATCAGGATGATCCCACTAAATCTGAGAAGTCAATAGGATGCCAACCATGCGAATGCCAACTCATTTTCTAGAAGATTCCCTTCTAGAACCTTCGTGACCTCTTCTCTTTTCCAAGCTTTGAAATAGGTTCGCACCCTACCTATACAGTAGACTGCGAACAATTTGCACCCTAAGTTTGGGTTTCCTATGAGAATAAAGGATTTTCTCACCCTGTAATATAGGCAGCCTGTGAACTCATCTTAAAAATGTGTTTTTTGGAAGGAGACAGCAGTCACTTTTCTCAGGCAAAAAGTCCTTATGGGAGCCTAAATACATCACTTGTAGAGACATCACCAGAGTGATTGAAATCATGTGTAACAAGTACCTTGAAGGATAAGTTGGGGCACATAGAAAACTAATCAAAAGCATAAGTTCACAAGAAGACAAACGCATACGCAAAACTTAACCATTTCAATACATAAACCATTTATAGATATATAAATACACACATGCATCCATTATTCCCAATTCAAAGCAAAAAGCATGAAAACACTTATCAGAACCAAAAGACGTGATGCAACTGTTGAAAGGGTGTAACACACCCACGATGGGGCATAAAATTTTTCACTTTTCTTAATGGACAGATTCTCCATCCATGGTTTCTAACTTGGAAAGTCGGGGAACCAGTCCAACCTCCCAGTCAAGGATCTATGATTCTAGAGCCAAACGACTCTGATACCTTGATGGTCTTGTTCTGTAATTAGATGCATACCCTTTCGGTTTCCTAGTGTGGGTATAAAGGTACACGCGACCCTCCTCCTTGCGCCTACAAAATCTCAGAGTCTAGTCACTAGCTCCTTTTCTGATAAGCCCCTTTCTTGATATGACCTTGGGCGATAACCTTACGTAACCACGTGATTTTAGGCGTGGCCAAGGGTGGTTTGAAACCAAAATACTTTTCACCCTGCAATTCATCCTGAGCCTCCACATGTCCTTTCTCCAAAACTGTGGTCTGGATTTTGGCCCGCCCTCAACATTTTAAAGTTAGTGCACCTTCGATCCCCACAATTCAATGGGACCTTTTATCTCATGATCTTGACAATACTCTAGAACTGATGGCTCAAATCTTCCTCTTTTTAAATCAACGAATGTGATTTTCTTCGGGACTTTGGCATTTGGAGTTTTCAACTCTCAAACCTTGTTTTCTCTGCAGTGGCTATCTCCCGAAGTGGAATATCTACCGAGACTTATCCCTCTCAATCGGGTGGTTCATATGAACTCCAACTCTCCAGCCTTCGGAAGTTATTTTTCAATACCCTATCTTTCTTCTGGAATGATTTCTCCCAAAGTGGGAGATTGTTTGCCAAGAGTCCTCTCAAAATCAACGGCCCTGGTCCTCTTCGGAACTTCAACACTTTTCAACCAAGACAAGATCTATGGCCTTCAACTCCCTTCCTGATCAATGGTCGACATTCTTCTTTGGAACTTCGACACTTTCAAACTCTTCTCCTTTGTGATCTCCCAGAGTGCTTCCACCCGGAATCCACGATCTGTCGCCACGCGCCCTTTTGGATCTATGGTCCAGATTCACTTCGGGTCTCTGGCTCTCTGGGATTCGGGAGTTTCAACTCTCAACTAAAACTCTCAAAGTGTTTTTCCCAAAATATCTGGTCTAATGACACGTGTCTCTTGTCGGCCAATGGACGGGATCCACTTTGGCCCTTCGGCTCTTCGACTCTTCGGGCTTCGAAATTTTCAAGCTTCTATGCTCTCGTTTCTTCTGAAGTGCATTTACCAGGAGATTCTGATCTATCGACAAGTACCCCTCCTGGCGATCAACAACCAGGAAATACTTCGGCTCTTTACCCGGAGTCCACAGACTTATGCCACTTTTCCTCTGGACACGACGGTTGAATTTTACTTCGAGTCTTCGGAGTTCTCAAACCTCAACTTTCTCCTTCCTTCGAAGTGCGTGGATTTCTTTCGCGTGTCCCTCTGAATCAAACGGTTGAAATTCACTTCGTATTTTTGGGGTTTGGAAATATCAACTCTCAATCTTTGCTCCCTCCTGAAGCTCATGATCTGTCACCACGCGTCTCTCTGGATCTGACAATCCAGATTCACTCTGGACTTTGGGTTTTGGTAGTTTCAACTCTCAACTAAAACCTTTGAAGTGATTTTTCCCGGAGCCTTGGATTTGTGGACACGTACCTCCTCTAACGACCAATGGTCAAGATTTACTTCAATGATTTCAAACTCTCCTTTACCACAAGCTCTTGCTTAGGGGTTGTGGATCTTGTGCCACCTATCCCTCTTGGCGATGAATGGTCCCAACTCACTTCAAGACTTAGGGACTTTGATCAGTCAATCCTTCTATGCACAAAAAGGTTAAAACTCATGCACTTTACCTTATATCGAATGACTATCATCCCCTTGTACTCAGATCTGATGGTTAGGATATGTTCCTTCTCAATGATTCTCCTCTATTTCCCTAGACATTGATCTAATGGTCTAGGCTTCTCCCCACAACCGATCTAATGGTTTTTTTTGCTCCTCCTCTTGATCTTTTAACTTCTTCCAACTTGGAAGAGTTTTGTATATTTTCAAAGGCCTCAGACTTCGTTCCTCTTGCGAGCTTGACTATCTTGGGTCTCGCCTTTGCTCTTGAAAATGTTATCTCTTTTGAGTTTTCGATTCTCTCAGACCGACGATATCGAAGGACTCTGTTACTCCACAGATTCCCTAAGGGGATAACAACCATCCATATCGCAACGGTTCAAGGTCTAGTGGTCATGATCCAACCAATACTGAGGTGTCTGTAGATCGACGGTTCATAGTAATTGCAAGGTCCAACCTCCGCAATCTGGGAACTGCATGCTCGAATCTAGTCTAATCCTAGCCATTGAGCTTGCATTCCCAATGAGATCAATGACATGGGTTGATTGCAGGCTATGAACTAGCATGTCCACTAAATTCACATTCTCACTCCGCAATGATTCCCAACCATCGATTAAATTTAGTAGATGGTGTTTGATTCGGTAACTCCAGCGAGCATTTGAGTTGATCTGACGACTGGGATGGCCTCTCCTCCCGTTAAATGGCTCACATCCATCTCTGTTTTCATATTCTTAAGTCATCAGTAGTTCGGGTAACTTGACTATCATCTACTTCCTAGATCTGACGGTCGACATGTTTCTCGAACATCCTCAATTCTAAGGTTCAGAGTTAACTTCAGGACTTCAGAACTTTAGGGATTTTTACTCCCTTACGACGAACTTGTTCAATTCGCCAAACTTGCAAAGTACGAATGACTCCAAGGGTTAACTCCCACGCTCTTTCCTGTATCCAATGGTCACAATGAACCGTGGCTTCTTCCGAATATATTTCATTCATTCATCTTCCCAAACAAAGGAACCAACCCCTTCGATACTTCGACCTTGCTACTCTCCCTGAGATTTCTTAGTTTTGAAAGGATTAAGAGAATTGTGCTCTTTCTCTTGAACTTAACATTTATAAGGGTCTTATGCACACCCCTTATGCTCCTTTATCAAGTTTAGAACTTGAGGAGTTCTCAGTCTCTGCCCGCTCTATAGAGATTCTATGGATATCTGCACTACCTCTCCTGATCTTAACAGACTCTGTCCTTTCGGAGACTTAGGGTAACTATGCCCAAGGTTGACGAACTCACAGTCCTCTTATTTTAACTTAAGACACCATAGGGCTTGGGCATTTACGTTTACAAATTAGACAATTCCATACTTGCTTAAATACACAATATAAACAAGAATAAAGAGATATAGTATAACCATTAATAAAACATACACATCCCTGTGTCGTTCACAGTATATCCCATTTCATTACATAATTACAACTCAATTTCACAAGGTATGAGAATACTTATCTATTACAAGTTTCATCCAACTAATTGACTATGGGCGTGTGCCTTTCCACCCAACCATAGGCTCAAAGGCATTCATTCTTAGCACTCTGGTCACCCTTGTGCCAAGCCATGATATCACTAGGGAGTTTACGACATCTCTCATAGAGACTCTCCTGTCTTAGTGACCCTGTGAGGTTTATCAGATGCTTCCTTGAAATCAAGCTCATGTTTGGTCCCTCGGGTCATGTTATTTTCACTTCCTTTCGGTTCACACATCTTCCTTACAATCCTGTGCTCTCCTCGTGTCTCTTGTTGTGTCTCTGTATGTATCTTACCTTCCCTCCTCTGGAAGGTTTCCAACCTCTCTTGTTCCTTCTGTCAGAAGGAAGCTCAAGTCTACAGGTCTCTGTGGTACTTTGAGCTAACATCCTGCAACTAGAACATGCTTCCATTCATGGGGGTGGTTGATAATTCAACCACTGGTCCTTTCTTCATTAACTGATTTCTTTCCTCTAGAGATATCATGGATCGTACTTCAAGGATTCACCCCCCCAACAGTCAGTTATGGGAAGTTAAACAATAATACATTTACATTATCCACATGCCTTAGCATGGTAATCCTATTTTATGATTAATTACAAACTGGGGGAAACAGGGTGTTACAATTCCTTCCCCCTTAAAGGAACATCATCCTCGATGTTCTTTCTCAAAAACACCTGTCTTGCCTTTCTCATTCAGTTGCTTCAGAAATATTAATCCTTCTTTCTCGGTCAAGTCCTTTTTCAGACCCTTAATCTTGGTCACCTTCTTTCAATAGTTCTTGGAAAACAACCACATTAATCATAGTCTTATGTGAAAACATTGCATAAAAAAAAATTCTAGGAAAATTTCATAATCTTAGCACAATAATTATCTGCGCAGTTTGTGGATTTGTATCCACATGGTTGTTTTGTTATCCAGACTCATTGTTTTTTCTTTACATACCCATTGGGTGCATGATCCCAATCAATATTTTACAAGAACTATCAAGGTTTCATCTTCCTTGTGGTCACTCACCCTCCAGGCCCAGGCTCAGGCATCCCCTTCTCTGTTATACAATCGCTCGGGTGATCCATATTGCCTTGCCAAGGTTTTCTCACATAGGAAGAACTACCCATCATGTGCATGACCCCAATCAATAGTTTAGAAGAAATATTAAGGTATCCTCTTCCTTGTGGTCACTCACCCTCCATGCCCAGGCTCAGGCATCCCCTTCTTTGCTATGCAGTCCCTTAGTTGATCCATCTTGCCTTGCCAAGGTTTTCTTGCACAGAAAAAATTCCAGAGACTCTATCGAGTCTTACAGTTGAGGTTTCCCTCAAAATTTCTCTGTCGAGGCATCCCTTCGGCTTGTGTTACCTCAACACAACATATTCTAGGTGATCATGGCTTACCATTGGGTTCTCATGACTCAACAGTAGACATTTTTCATGCTTTTATAGCTTGACAGCCTTTCGACTTAGCTAAAGTTATGGACGAAGGTTACTCTCCTTCTCCCGGGTCAGTCTCTATTTCATGCGATCAGATTATACTCTTTCTCAGAGTTCTCCCTAGAACCTAAGAGCTCAGTCTCTCATCTTCGCACTCTTCGCAGATCTTTCCCTTTCACCTATATCACAGGTATATAGAAATTCATGAGACATCATAAATTTTAAATTCAAAAATTTTCTTGTAAATCTGTCACCCGTAGATTTCCAAATTCCACATTTTGTTCTCATATTTGTTTCACACAGGAACCAGATTCATAATTATGGGACTTTCCTTCCCATAGAGGTTTGGCTCAGCAGGAAATTTCTCTTCCTTATGGCTTACAATGATGCCATATTCAAGACTCCTTTGCTTCCTGCACTTTCAACTTCAATCAACCAAACAAATTGTTAGTTTGTCATGCTCATTTATTTTTATTGCACCTTTATAACATTGTCACAACCAATTTCAGAATTGCGCATACTATCAATCAAATTCACTTTCTCAAAAAGGAAATACCATTCCTTGCAGTTTGGCTCAGTAGGCAATTGGTCTTCCTTATGGGATTACAATACTGCCATATCCAAGACCCATTTCCTCCTACAATTTCAACGTTCCTCAACCAAACAAATTGTTAGTTTTCATGCATATTACCTTTTTAAATTCAAGCATATTGTTAGCACCAGAAGTCACCCCTGGACTGCGGCAGAGGTAAGCCTAATACCCATCCGAGTTTTTACGTCACGGGTTTGTTTTAAAGTGGTAAAATGGGCGCAAACTCGAGATGACATCATTTTAACTCAGAAAATTGGGTTGATATGCACAAGAAGGTGAGTTCTTGGTTTAAATTCAGTCAGTAGGTTGTAGTAAGGGTGAGCAGGTGGAAGACTTAGCGAGGAAATGTAGAGGTTTGTCGAGGACATCGGGTCTTCCAACAACCAAAAGAGGAAAGACTTAAACGCAATAACTTCTTGAATTTAAATTTCAAATAAACTGAAAGGAATTACAACAACACTATAATCAAACATTCATTATAATGTTGTCACATCAATTCAAGTGAATCAGTCAATCATGAACTCTTTCGGTATCAGAGGAAAACAAGATGTAATAAGGAAATTTGACTGTTATTAAACAAGAAGTCTCAGGCTACCACACATAACCAGGAACCAGGAGCTTCATTAAAACTTTACAATACGGGAGCCTAGCTCAACCATTGACCATTACAAAATATAAAAACTGAGTATATATACTCAAATCAACTCGCCCCCTACATAAGCATGCTCTGGTAACTGTATTCATGGCTTGGCATCTGCATCTTCCTCTATCAGACCGCACTTCCACTCTTCCGCCAGATGCGATCTTGGATCAGTATGGGCTTTGCAGGAGAATCTGTTGATAGGGGGACCCTGGGTTGACATTCTACCTCGATGGCCAATTTTTCCATTCTTTCCATTTACGGGATGAAAAAAGGTTTCAACTACCTCCCCCTATTTCCATTAACTATTTTCATTGGGATCAGGACGCAGCCTGACACCCAGAAATTCTTTAGCCAGTTCCCATGACTTCCTCAAAATGATCTCGGCTCCTTGGGCCATGCTGCTTTCCTTCTGCATTCAACACAGGCTCTCTTTACCTTTGGTGCAGCTGCCCTCTATCGTTCCAATCTTTCATGTGACTTCATGCCATGACCTAGAGCTTCCATATAAAGGTATTTTTGGGACTTTTCCTTTCGGGAGTTTTCACTCCAACTTGATTTCAACATTGTGATGCCCAAAATCACGACATGACCTTTGAGATCGGCGGTTAGTCTGCTTCAAAATAGACGGCCACAATCCTTTCCCCATCAACACAAAACGTCGTCTATGCAATGAGTGTTGGACCCTCTTTCTGGACTAGCTTCCATGTGACCTCGTGCTGAGACCATGGGCCCAATTCTTGGGCACTTCACGATATCGCATTTCGGGGGTCTCATACCATATTTTACTTCTGAAACCCAATACGCAAAATCATGATCTTGTTGATCTGGCGCCACACGTCCCCTAATTTGAACGACTCATACTTAAACCATCGTCTTTTCGAGTCTTAGGATTTTGGCTATGGATGCACCTTTTCGACGAGAACCCCGAACTCCCAATTCTCGATCCTCTGAAAATTTTTGATGTTAGATCAACGGCCCTTGGCTCTTCACGATCGGATGACCAAGATTTTTGTCACTTACAGGACTAATCTCACATTCATATCTCATATTGATGTTGCCTTCTCTCAAGGAAATAACCAACCTGGGTCACTTTCCTCTTTATGCGACAACATCTAGCAAGAAAAACTTCTTTCCTCAGCATCCATAGGGTTTTACCCATCTCACTTTTCTCTGGTCATGAGGAGTTATATACTCTGATTTTAATATAAAGAAATAACTATAATTGTCAGAGATCCTACCCAATCCTATCAGATTCCTTTAATCCCACAAAGGTATTAACCATTATATAATCCACCATCATCAGTGCCTAAAGTTGCAACTGCCCATGCTTAGAAGCAGTGTTACGAACACCAGGTCATTCGTCCTTCGGGCTTCATTTTCTCTTGATGGAACCCTACCACCTTCATCTATCCACATTCAAGTCTTACTATAAATGTTAATTAGCATATACCTACTCCGATAAGAGTAGTTATCATTTTGACAAAGGGATAAGGAAATTCTTCTGTTGAAATTCAACAAGAATTCCTAAAATCACAGGTTCAATCTGCAGTCCTTCTCCTCAAGGAGTAAATGCAGATAAAAATACCTCCTTATGTGACTCGTACATGATCCCAAGCAAGCCAAGTGTTGTAACCATGCTCTGATACCAATTTGTAACACACCCACTGTCATGGGATAAATTGGTAGGTGCGGACACTAACTGATCTCCCTAGATCCACCTAGATCTAGAACAAAACTCACCGAAACATGACTCTTTTCTTAAGTTTTAGATATTGAATTTACTAACTAAAGAGGGATAGGTGACATACCGTTCAAACACCACTTCCTCTGGCCATCGCCATCCTAGCTTCGTTCCAACACTCATACAATGATGAACCTGCAAAAGAACGCAACCAACCAAAGTGATAGTAATAGCATAAACTCAATATAAACCTATGTATGTGATCAAGGAATCATACAATAAAACACAACAA
>ML804667.1:214866-238706 GCA_009831015.1 Picea engelmannii | reverse complement strand
CATTAAAGGTAGAATGTCAAGTGGGGGGGTCCGATATGGACTGTGCATCGTAGATCTGAGCACGTGGATCTCGGCCACCCATATCTATGCACCCCTTAGCACAATGCACCAAACCATGACATCGACCCTGGCAGAATTATTATAAATGCCATTTGTAGGTTTTTAAGCCCCTTTCTTTGCATTTTTGGCCAAGGTGCCATCTCTAAGGTAAAAACACCCCCTTGCAAGGATATGTGCTAACACTAAGGTTCATAGTTAACTTCAGGACTTCATAACTTCGATGATTTTTCCTCCCTTACAACGAACTTGTTCAATTCGCCGAAATCGCGAAGTCTAAATGACTCCAAGGGTTAACTCGTGCGCTCTTTCCCGTATCCAACGATCATAATGGACCGTGGCTTCTTTCGAATAGATTCTGTCCGATCATCTTCCCAAACAAAGGAACCATCCCCTTCGATACTTTGACCTCGCTACTCTCCCTGATCTTTGTTAGCTCTGAAAGGCTTAAGAGTTTTGTGCTCTTTCTCCTGAACTTAACGTTTAGAAGGGTCTTTTGCACACCCCTTGTGCTCCTTTATTGAGTTTAGAACTTGAGGAGTTCTCAGTCTCTGCCCACTCTATATATATTCTGTGCATATCTGCACTACCTCTCCTGAGCTTAACAGACTCCATCCTCCCGGATACTTAGGGTAACTGTGCCCAAGGTCGACGAACTCACATTCCTCTTATTTTAACTTAAGCCACCACAGGGCTCAGGAATTTACGTGTACAAATCAGACAATTACATACTTTCTTAAATACATAATATAAACAAGAATAAAGAGATACAGTATAACCATTAAGCAAACATACACATTCCTAGGTCGTTCACAATATATCCCATTTCATTACATAATTACAGCTCAATTTCACAGGGTATGAGAATACTTATCTATTACAAGTTGCATCCAACTAATTGACTGTGGGTGTGTGCCTTTCCACCCAACCATAGGCTTAGAGGCATTCATTCTTAGCACTCTAGCCACCCCCGTGCCAAGCCATGATATCACTAGGGAGTTTACAACATCTCTCATAGAGACTCTCTCTGTCTCAGCGACCCTGCGAGGTTTATCAGATGCTTCCTCGGCCTCAAGCTCGCATTCGGTCCCTCAGGTCGTGTTCTCTGCACTTCCTTTCGGTTCGTGCATCTCCCTTGCAAGCTTTCACTCTCCTCATGTCTCTTGTTGTGTCTCTGTATGTATATTACCTTCCCTCCTCTGGAATCTTTCTGACCTGTCCTATTCCTTCTGTAAGAAGGAATCTTGGGTTTGCAAGTCTCTATGGTACTTCGAGCTGACATCCTGCAGCTAGACCATGCTTCCATTCATGGGGGTGGTTGATAATTCAACCACTGGTCCTTTATTCATTAACTAATTTATTTCCCTTAGAGATATCTTGGCTCGTACTTCAAGGCTTCACCCCCACAACAGTCAGTTATGGGCAGTTTAACAATAATACATTTACATTATCCACATGACTTAGCATGGTAATCCTATTTTATGATTAATTACAAGCTAGGGGAAATAGGGTGTTACAAAGGGGTTCCCGTTTCCACCCCACCATAGGCTCATTCACTCCTAACGGATTTACCACTAGCCACCCCTAAGCTAGACCACGATGCTCTGAGATATAATCCTTTCTTCCGGATCAGCGACAATACGGATGGAGGCTACTCTCCTCCTCCCACAGGATCTTGGAAACGGTTTTCACTATACCAAGCAAGGAGGACTGCCTAAAAACTTCCTTAGTCACTCAGCAGCCTCGTTTATCAGCTTGTATCATAACCTTGCTAGCCATTTCCTGCGACCAGAACATGCTCATTTCTTAGTTCTTCCTTGAACCTTAGAGCTTAGTCTCTCATCTCTGCACTCTTCGCAGGTCTTCCTCTTCCAACCACACCTTCCTTTATTTCCTTCCTTAGAAATATTGCATCCCAGTTTGTGGTCAAGTCTGAAAGCCTTACAGATGGGTGTTATGCCCCATCCCCTCATTAACTCTTGAGGAGGTCTTCCCACCTACCATCCTGATTGTAATTCATTCCTAGGTCAGAGGACTGTTCTGGTCCTGAGAAATTAAATCCAGTAGGTTAACGCAATCATTCTTGGTCCCCTTCACCATCTCTTTCATAGCATTTTTGGTCTCTCTTAGCACACCCCCCTTCCATCAGTCATGAAACACTTATCCATTTTCCAGTAAATAACAGAATTTAGATTCATCGACCTTTTATACAAAGGTCCATCAAATCAAACGTTCACACATATTGAGTTTTCCATAGTCTCTTGGCCAATATAGTTATATTTACAAACTGGGGGAAACAGGGTGTTACATTAGTTATATATGAAAATTGCAATGTCATTTAAATTATTAATTTAAAAGAAAAATGTCTTAAACAATATAGAATTTATTGAATCTTAAGGTATGGTGGGTAAGACCGTGACTCAACCGACCATGGGAATGCCATCCTTTTCTGTGGTTGATGATATTCAGGATGGCACATCACAGGTATTACATGTTTCAAAATTTAAAACTACAAATTAATTTGTTAAAATCATTTAAATTTAATTTTCAAATGTACAAATTTGAAATGTGTTATAGGGAAATGTGGAGAAGAGAGTGTCGGAGATTGGGATTGAGGAGGATGCATACATACCTAAGAAGGATGCATCTATTCATGATTATGCTTGATTAAATGTATGTACATTGCACATTAGTGAGTTTTAGTTTGTTTTTATTCTCGGCCTTATATATATAAGTGTTCAGTCTTATTCGTGTTGAATATGCATTTTTTTTTCTACTTTTTTCAAATTTATTTTTGATCAACTTTTTAATTAAAATTGTCCTATTCATAGAAGGGTTACTCAATTATTGTCTATATAACACCTTGACGCTTGGTTCAATCATTTTGAAATATATAGAACTCCTATATAAGTTTATCGTCATCTAAAATGGTACATTCAATCTTATTTATGTTTAGATCATGATGCAAACCTAATTCTAAAATCTAGCATTTGATTATATGAGAACAAAATATAGATCTCCCACATCAAAAAGAGGGAAGATTTTAAATTCACTTGGATACTGATCTTATTTAATATTATATCATGATTCTGCCCAGACTATTCTAGATTTAAAAATATGATTACTAGATCTTATTCATGATCTTATTTATACATGTTTAAACTTTAGATCATGATGCAAGAAATTTTGAACTTGAGCATTTGATTATTTGAGAACAAAATCTATCCCACATCAAAAAAGGGGAAGATTCCAAATTTTCTTCGATTGCATTCCTTTCCTTCTTGTCCAAGAATGGTGTAATATGGAGATGTGTTTTCTGCATACAATGAAGTGAATTCCATTATTCCACCTATTCCACTCCAAAAGAGGGGATAAGCATTTTCCTTGAAGAATGGATAAGTATTTTCCTTGAAGCATGGCTTAATATGGAGATTTGTGAACTTTCTGCATGTACACAAGAGAATTTACAAGCACACAATATTTCTCTTTAAAAATTTGCTAGATATGATCTTACTTTGTTTAGATCATGTAGGAAATGTTGAAAAAACATTTGGTTATAAAAGAAAATTAAAGATTTATGCAAAGAATGGCTTAATATGGAGAGTAACTATTTTGGAAGTGATAATATTTAGATACGGCAATAATCTTAGATCTGTGGAACTCCAGATGGATATGTTATTCTCTCTCACATGGTTATGTTAATATTGATGATTTGCTTGGCTATGTTATTATTTCTCATTGTTATTTAATAAAGTTAATTATCTTTAAAATATTTGCTAATAAAGTATATGCTAGTGTGTGTTATTGGTTTTTCTTTTTATTGTTACAGTGATGTTTAAATTACTGGTAGAAAAGAAGCACATGTATTTTGGAAGATGAAACTATTGAATCTTAGATCTGTGGAACTCTGGTTGGGTATGTTATTCTTGCTCACATGCTTATGTTAATCTTGATGATCTGATTGGGTATGTTATTCTTTCTCATTGTTATTTAATAAAGTTAAATATTTTTAAAATATTTGCTAATAAAGTATATGCTAATATGTGTTATTGGTTTTTCTTTTTATTGTTACAGTGATGTTTAAACTATCAGTAGAAAATGAGCACATGGATTTTCGAAGAGGTCTCAATGTAGCTTTCCCACCAAATTTTCACATGACCTAGTTCTAACTTGAGATTGGAAAAAGCTAATGTTTCCTCCTCACATACATTATGCACACTAAAATAGACTTCTAATTTTTGCAACCAATGATTCAACTCAATTGCATCTAGCTTTCCCTAACAGGGATTGATGATGACCTTCACTTCCAATTTAAATATGTGTTGAGAAGATTAGTTACTGAAGTTCCTTTTTTTGAGATTTGGTTCTTATTTCTCTTCCCTCATCTCCTCATGACATTCTAGTTTCTCATGTGAGTCGGGCTGCTTTGAAAAGGGAGTGATATTTTTCTTAAGAGTGCCCATGAATAGGCCCATACTCTTGAAAATGTCAATTATTTGAGATTCCAACCTTGAAAATCTTAGGTGCCCTTCATCAATGGTTCCTTACATGCACTCATCCTCCATATCTAAGGCTTGTGGTTGCCCCTTAAACCATGTCATGCCAATATTATCATTAATAAGGTTTTCAAGATCTAACTGAGATTTATCATTTTATGTTCCCATTTCCAGAACATCAATAAAATTATACAATAACTATGTACATTTATTTTAAATCACTTCAAATATGTGCCACACACCAAATTATTCCATTAATCTAATTAATCATATTTATAAATAAAAACTTCAACCAAAACTCATACTTAAAGGTAGTTGCATAAGCTACCATGATAACTAGCTCAAATGGCTTCAATATCTTTGGGATTTTGTGGTAGAGTGTTTTTTCCAATAGAAAATTAGCTCAAAATTATATTAGGATATAATATTTTTTACATCTTCTTCCACAACATGGGCCCAGTCCTTAATATGACTGATAATAAAATTTAGCCAAAAAGTGTTGTTCAGATAATAGCTTCCTTATAGGTCTCTAAGGACCAAAACTTCAAAAAGAAATACTACAGGATTACAAGTTTGTATAAAAAAAAAACCATCCAAAATAATGAAAGAATTATCTCAAAGTACCAGATAATGGTGGATATCAATAAAGGACAAGGTAATTCATGGGACCTGTGCTCCCGGAATCCCATTTGTAATATGAAATTATGCCATCAGGTTCATGAATAACTTGTTTTGATAGTTGATCTGCCTCCTCGTTGAAATCCCTGAATATATGTTGGAAGATGATTTCTTGAAAATTTTTAATTAATTCCTTTGTTCTATGTTTCCATCCTTCAATGGCGCTAGCCTGGAGCCTTCTTCTATTATTGAGACATTATATGATTACCTTTGAGTCTCCCAGTGCATGAAGTTTTGGAAGGGCTAGATGATTAGCCAAAGTGAGAGTTTCCCAGATTCCCAAGAGTTATCCCTTCGTATTTGTACCTTCCCCGCAGTTGAGATTCCATCTTTAAACTTTTGAATCTGGTGTTTTGATTACACCCTCCTGCTCCACAAATTTTATTGTCTAACTGTGATGCCCCATCAAAAAAAGAAATAGAAAAACCAGCATGTTGAGTGATCAAACAAGCTCTTATAGGGATAAGTTTTTGAGTCGATGGATGCTTCTTGAAGAGACCCAAAGTCTTGATAACCACAGTGTAAACTGAAGGAGAAGTATTCTCAAATATAGCTTTGTTTCTTTCGATCCAAATAAATCAACATATAAGTGTTCCAAGAGTAGGAGAGACAGATTTATCCTTGGTCCATAAATTAAAACAGCCAGATAGTGTAAATCATTCCCAATTTCTTTTAATCTTCTGTATAATTTTAATTCTTTCCCAAACCAACTTTGTGAAAGTGCATTGTAGGAAGAGATGGTTTATATCCTCAGAGATTTTTTTACATAAGATATAGAGGCTTGGTCCCTCCCATCCTTTTTGTTGCAATATGTCCCATGTTAATATTTTTTGTTCAACCGCTAGCCAAATAAACAACTTGATATTGAGTTATAGGTCCCACTTCCATATGTTATGCCTCCATCCACCTAGAGTCATGAATATTTGTGTTGAAATAAGTGCCAAATAAACATTTTTAACCGAAATTGTTCCAGAGGAGTTACCTCCTGTCCACATCAGTTTGTCTTCAGTATCCCCGATAGTAGCTCCAGCCCCAATAAGTTCCCTGCGATAAAGATCCCATTCAGGTGCCAGCTCGCCTGCTAAACCCAGATCGTCACTACATAGCTAGTTTTTTGTAAGGGAGAAATGTTCCATATGTTTTTTAGCTTGTGCAAGTATTGTGATCTTTTTCTACTTTAAATGTGTTGTAAAATCAACTAAGAGAAGGGATCTGTCTCCCAGTCCTAAGATTCTATCTCTTCCAATAGATATAAGATGACCCAATCCAGGAATCTGTCTAAGCCAATGAGTAATAAGGTGGATTGACTTAATAAGACTATTCCAGATCCTTAAAGTTGCATGTTGTTTGAAGGAGGTCAATCTGTACCAATTGATGATTGTAGTATTATGAAGATATTTATCCTTTATAATATTGTGCCAAATGCCCTCCCGGGTGAGTACTCGCCAGAGTGTGTTGGCAGTCAATTCTGTGTTGAAATGGAATAAATTCCGAAATCCCCAACCACTGCAACTTTTTGGTCTAGATAAAGCATCCCACCTGCAAAGATGATAATGTTTGGTTTCACTGTTTCCATTCAAAAGAATATTAAACATCAATTTGCAGATCTTATTAAGAACACAGAGTGGAATAGTCTCCAAAGACATCCAATAAACTGGCTGACTCTCCAGTACAGACTTTATTAAAATATAACAACCACCCAAGGATAACCATATATTGCACCATAGTTCGATTTTTTTCTCCATTTTTGCGAGGAGCCAATTCTAGTCTTCAACTCGATACACCCCAGTCTTTAGTTGATATCCTAGATATTTGAAGCCTGAAGCAAGAAATGAAAAGGTGTATGGGAGAAAGGACTTGTATGGATTAAGATCCACTTCGGATAAACCTTCAAAGAGTACAGTGATTTTGGATTCACTAACTTGAAGACCCGAGGCTTTACAAAACAATAATATGAGTTTGTCGATTTCCAGCCATTCATGAATATTTGCCTTGGTCATGATTAATACATCATCCACGAAGAATAAATGAAAAATGTTAATCATTCTAGACACTTTAATTCCAGTAAGCTTGCCTTCTCCTTTGTTTTATTTTAATAAAATGTTAAGGCCCTCCATAACCAGGATAAATAATAATGGAGATAAAGGACAACCATATCGCAAGCCTTTGCCACTCTTGAAGAATTATGTAGCCTCTCCATTTAATAGAATCTACTGGTGAACTCAGTGATGGTCTCATCATTATTCCTCTTGAGAGGATAAATGTATTACCTCATAACAGCCACCTCAAGAAAAATATTTAAAAAAAAAAACAAAAATCTAATTAAAAAGAATATCTAATTCAACTAACATATAACCCCTCACATAGAAAACTAATCATCACAAAACCATAATTGATGAATACTAGCAATAACATTAAACACATTCACATGCTAACAATTATGGTATCTATTACTAATTATTATGTATTAGAAGCATCCATACATGTCCATTAGGTTCACCACCTTAAGGCTTGGGTGAGTGACTATCAAATATTATGTAATCAAGTCAATGAATATTACAACATAGCTGTGAGTTTTTTCCATGAGGTAATGTTTTGATTTATTTATAAAACCCAATAAGATAGGGTATTTTAATATAAGATGTGGTGTTTTAGGTGTCATTATAATCATCTTTGGAAACATAACCATGATATCATGTGGTTCTTACAAAAAATATCATTTATTCACATCAATGAACAGTTTTTTAACGCCTAGAAGTTGGTAATGTTAATTATATATTATATGTTTGACATAATCCTAGGACAAAAGGAATATATATATATATATACACGTTTGATTTAATATTATAAGATATTAGAATCTATGTGCTCATTCGGTTCCTCCAATTCTTCTTAATGATCTTTTCAACACTTTTTTTGGTTTGTTTTATTATTATTATTATTATTTTATTATATGATTGAGTTAAACAATATAAGTAATTATTTTATCAATTTTATTTGGAAATTATATTTAATTTAATATTTTTTATTAATTAATCACAAATTTTAGTATTATTTAATATTTTATTTATATAATACAATTTTATTTTAAAAATATGTATTATTAAATTTATATGTATTTAAAAGATAAGGATAAGGTAGATTTATGTTGAGTTTTTGTTTGTTAGATTTTTTTTTAATGATATTGGATTTAAACAATACTGAAACTTAGTATTAATAATTTTATTTGGTCTTGGCTAAATCTTCTATCTTTTGGGTTTTTTGTTGTTTAAATTGCATTTTTGAATGCATAAATGGATTCAGTCTCATGAAAAATTTCGGGGTACTTGATCCAACCATCTATCACCGGATTTTAGGCAAAATCAAATGGATTTTATATATATATATATATATATATATATATATATATATATATATATATATATATACTAGGGAATCGACAACTCACAGCGGGGTTGATACTCGTCGCTACCACTATAACCCTCACAGCGGGGTTGATACCCATCCGCTACCACTATAACCCAAGGTGTGCCACACATCCCGCAAGCATGGAGCACAAGTAAAGCAGGGTCGAACTTGAGAACTCCTTTACAAATTTCCTTCCATTTACACGTCACATGCCAATCAGTGTACACCCATGAGAAAAAAATTTCTTTATATCTTATTTTAATTATATCTTTCCATTATGATGTTTTATTAATAATAATTAATTTAAACAATGTGAAATTCTAATATTGATATTTTTTATTTATATAAAATTATATTTTAGAGATATGTATTACTAAATGTATATGCTTTAAAATATGGGGATTAAGATATATTTACGTTGAAGTTATTGATGTTTTAGATTCTTGATTAATGACATTTGATTTGGACAATGTAGAATATCAACATATTATAAAGATATAAATTACTAAATTTATATTTATTTAAAATATGATGATGATTAAAATAGATTTATGTTATTTTTTTTATTTATTTTTTTTAATTTTTAATTTTTTTAATAAAAAAAATCATTTTTATAATAATAATAATAAATTTATATAAATTAAAATTATAAAGTGATTAAATGTTAAATTAAATTATCATTTCAACTATTTTTATTAATTTTTTATACTTTTTATTTCTATCAAATTTATTTTATTTTTATTTTTATTTTATTTTTTCAATTATTTATATTAAATTATTATTACACATTTCATTATGTTAAATCCTAAAATAATTAAATAGCAATGCATTCAATTTTTAAATTCTATTAAAAATAATTCAATTCAATTCAAGTCACCTTTCTAATTCACTTTCTACAACATAGTATTTTTTAATTCACTTTCTACCACAGTAATTTTTTAATTCACTTTCTACCACATAGTATTTGTTTAATCATTTTTAATGGAGTTGAGGAATACAGTATTAAAAAAAATCAAATTTTAAACTCTATTAAAAATAACTCAATTCAAGTCACCTTTCTAATTTACTTTCTACAATATGGTATTTTTTAATAATTTTTAATACAATTGAGGAATACATTTTAAAAATATAATATAAATATGTTTTTTCACCCTTAATAAAGATAATAAAGATGAGGGTGGTGAAGGTGTGTTAGTTTATTTGCTTCATTTGGTATAGATATCCATCACAAATTTAATTAAAATTATAGTATTGAAAAAATAATAAATGAAGAGTGGAAAGCTAATTATGGACTTAAAAATAATTGTAAATCAATAGATTTTTGGATATGGGATAAGAAAAAATTTATCTTTAAGTTACTTATATTATCTTATATGGATGTGAAGTTTATGTATCCAGTATTTTTAGAGAATCATGGAGAAAAATAAAGTAACTTATGTGACTTCTTGGAAAACAAGCACGTTAATCATCGTCTTATGCGAAAACATTGCATAAAAAAAATTTCTAGGAAAATTTCATAATCTTAGAACAATAATTATCTGCGCAGTTTGTGGATTTGTATCCACATGGGTGTTTTGTTATCCAGAATCATTTTTTTTTCTTGACATACCCATTGGGTGCATGATACCAATCAATATTTTACAAGAACTATCAAGGTTTCATCTTCCTTGCGGTCACTCACCCTCCAGGCCCAGGCTCAGGCATCCCCTTCTCTGTTATACAGTCCCTCGGGTGATCCATCTTGCCTTGCCAAGGTTTTCTCGCACAAGAAGAACTACCCATCGTGTGCATGATCCCGATCAATAGTTTACAATAACTATCAAGGTCTCCTCTTCCTTGCGGTCACTCACCATCCATGCCCAGGCTCATGCATCCCCTTCTCTTCTATACAGTCCCTTAGGTGATCCATCTTGCCTTGCCAAGGTTTTCTTGCACATAAATAATTCTAAAGACTATGTCGAGTCTTACAGTTGAGGTTTCCCTCAAAATTTATCTATCGAGGCATTCCTCTGACTTCTGTTACCTCAACACAACATATTCTAGGTGATCATGGCTTACCACGGGGTTCTCATGGCTCAACAGTAGCCATTTTTCATGCTTTTACAGCTTGACATCCTTCTATCTTAGCTAAAGTTAGGGAAGAAGGTTACTCTCCTTCTCTTGGAACAGAAATAGTTAGGGACAAAGGTTACTCTCCTTCTCCCGACTCAATCATAGATAGGAACGAAGGTTACTCTCCTTCTCCCGAGTCATTCTCTATTTCATGCGATCGGATTATACTCTTTCTCACAGTTCTCCCTCGAACCTAAGAGCTCAGTCTCTCATCTTTGCACTCTTCACAGATCTTTCCCTTTCATCTGTATCACAGGTATATAGAAATTCATGAGACATCATAAATTTTAAATTCAATAATTTTCTTGTAAATCTGTCACCCGTAGATTTCCAAATTCCACATTTTGTTCTCATATTTGTTTCGCACAGGAACCAGATTCATAATTACAGGACTTTCCTTCCAATAGCGGTTTGGCTCAGCAGAAAGTTGGTCTTCCTTATGGATTACAACACTGTCATATTCAAGACTCCTTTGCTTCCTGCACTTTCAACTTCAATCAGCCAAACAAATTGTTATCTTCTCATGCTCATTTATTTTTATTCCACCTTTATAACGTCGTCACAACCAATTTCAGAATTGTGCATACTATCAATCAAATTCACTTTATTAAAAAGGAAATACCATACCTTGCAGTTTGTCTCAGTAGGCAATTGGTCTTCCTTATGGGCTTACAATACTGCCATATCCAAGACCCATTTCCTCCTACAATTTCAACATTCCTCAGCGAAACAAATTGTTAGTTTTCATGCACATTACCTTTTTAAAGTCAAGCATACTGTTAGCACTAGAAGTCACCCCTAGATTGCGGCAGAGGTAAGCCTGATACCCATCAGAGTTATTATGTCAGAGGTTGGTTTTAAAGCGGTCAAATGGGCACAGATTCGAGATGACATTGTTTTAATTCAGAAAATCGGGTTGATATGCACAAGAAGGTGAGGTCTTGGTTTAACTTCAGTCAGTAGGTTGTAGTAAGGGTGAGTAGGTGGAAGACTTAGTGAGGAAATGTAGAGGTCTGTCGAGGACATCAGGTCTTCCAACAACCCAAAGAGGAAAGACTTAAATGCAAGAACTTCTTGAATTTAAATTTCAAAGAAACTGAAAGGAATTACAACAACACTATAATCAAACATTCATTATAATGCAGTCACAACAATTCAAGTGAATCAGTCAATCATGAACTCTTTTAGTATCATAGGCAAACAAGATGTAGTAAGGAAAGTTGATTGTTATTAAACAAGAAGTCTCAGTCTACCACACATAACCAGGAACCAAGAGCTTCATTAAAACTTTACAACACAAGAGCCTAGCTCAACCATTGACCATTACAAAATATAAAAACTGAGTATACATAATCAAATCAACTTGCCCCCTACAGAAGCGCTCTTTGGTAACTGTATTCATGGCTTGGCATCTGCATCTTCCTCTGTCAGACCGCACTTGCACTGTTCTATCAGACGCAATCTCAGATCGGTATGGGCTTTACAGGAGAATCCGTTGACAGGGGGACCCTGGGTTGACAGTCTACCTCTACGGCCAATTTTTCCATGCTTTCCATTTATGGGGTGAAACAAGGTTTCAACTACCTCCCCCTATTTCCATTAACTACTTTCATTGGGATCAGTACGCAACCTGACACCCAGGAATGCTTTAGGTGGTGCCCATGACTTCCTCAAAACGATCTCAATGCCTCGGACCATGTTGCTTTCCTTCTTCTTTCAACACAGTCGCTCTCGGCCTTTAGAGCATCTCCCCTCTATCATTCCAATCTTGCATGTGAATTCATGCCATGACCTGGAGCTTCCATCTAAAGGTGTTGTCAGGACTTTGCCTTTCAGGAGTTTTCACTGAAACTTGATTTCAACATCGCAATGCCCGAAATTGCGACATGACCTTTGAGATCGGTGGTCGGTCTGCTTCAAAATAGATGGCCACGATCCTTTCCCCATCAACATGAAATGTCGGCTATGCGATGAGTGTTGGCCCCTCTTTCTGGACCAGCTTCCATGTGACCCCATGCTGAGACCATGGGCCCAATTCTCAGGCGCTTCGCGATATCACATTTCGGGGGTCTCATAACATGTTCTACTTCCGAAAACCTGATCCGCGAAATCTCGATCCTGCTGATCTGGTGCCACGCGTCCCCTGATTTGAATGGATCAGACTTAAACCATCGGCTTTTTGGGTCTCGGGATTTCGGGCTATGGATGCACCTTTTCGACGAGAACCCCGAACTCCCGATTCCTGATCCTCCAAAAATAGACAATGTCAGATCAATGGCCCTTGGCTCTTCACGATCGGACGGCCCAGATTATTTCACGATTTCACACTTCGGGAGTTCTGATGAATTTGCTCCTTGACTGCTGCATCTTGCAAAACTACGAAAAACTACTCCTTGCCCACTCGCTTGATTTGAGACCACATCAAACCACTTCATGTGTTGCGCTTTGTGCTCACGACTATGGCATGTGAACGATTACTTGGATGATTGGTTGGGGGCTTAGGAAAACAAAGGATCAATGACAGAGGAAAAGAGAGAGGTGAACGACTTTATGGAAAACGGAGAGGTTTATGGTTGATATTTCTCAGGCAAGTTGGTAAGGAAAAACAGGTCGATCAAATGGATGAGGGAAAACAGAAGAAAAATACAAGCCGAAAGATGAAAACTTACGATCGAGTCTGCAAAAGGAGAAGAGACAAGGAAAATTTGCAGACTTAAGGTAGAAACCACAAACCCTAAGGCTTTGACAAGTTTATGTGCTAGCACATACTAACAGTCCAAGTCTATTTCATCTATTCAAGGATACAAAGAAAAATGACACATCATCCCTTACCTATGCATCATTTCAGCCTACCAAATTTTTCAAAATGTAATTCAGATATTAATTGACTTTAGTTAATGTGCCAACATTCATGGCCACATTCATACCCAATGCACCCTTGCATTGATTTTTAAGTTTCCCACACTTTACGACACATACTTTGTCATGGTGCATTAGATCTTAACCAATATTTTCACCATATGGCTTATTCATTCTCATAGTCATCCTCTAATTGAGGTTGTTCATTATTGGTAACTGTCTTTCTCAACAGTTCCAATCTATTTCTTTCTACACATGACATACATCATAAACACATTAGTCGTCATGTAAATTAAAAATGCAAGTATCATAGAATTTAAATTAATAAAACATTTTCAGACATGTCCTATCATATTTGTATGCACTTCATCACATTATCCTTAATGTTTTCATGAGTGTAACACAACATCTCTCAATCGTTTCTATAGTAATACAACCATCATCACTATGGTGTCAAGAAATTTACTTTCATCAGTGTACTAGCTTTCTTTTCCCAGAAAAAAATATAATACACAGCAAGAAAAGAATTGAGGGTTCTCCCCTTCTTCAAATTCTCTCTACATCGTCTAGGAATTTTTAGCCCAGCTGAGTTATTTCTAAGGCCTCACTGTCTTTTATCTTCTTTTGCAATTTACTCCCTGTTGGGATCTTCCTGCTCTTTTCCTTGAGTAGCCTTGGTTAGGCCTCACCCTAACCTTTTTGGAATACAACAACATGCTTTAATAGAAAATTGTTTTGTTCATAATGGATCATGAACCTGTGCATCCTGCACATTACCATTCGGTTATCAAAATGGTCAATATTCATTTATCAGTCTTCCATTCATTACGTGATGTTTTTTTTTTTCAAAATGTAATGCAGGATTCTGGTATATATATAAGCTTGTGGTTTACTGCTTAATTCTCAGCAGTCATTAAGGTTGTGACTTTGTTTTCCTGACAGACTCTTCACACAGTTTCTCCACGGGGAACTCCTTCAGCATGCAACTTCCTTATTGCATATCCGTCACTATTTTTGATGGCCTCAACCTTGAGTTAGCTTCAGTAGTTTTCCAAATATCCCATAAGGAATATAAACATGCATCTTTGTCATGTACCCAAATTATGTATCCATACATATTCTGGTTTTGTTAACTTACATCCATGATGTACTTAACCATATTCATGATCCTAAACCTTCCTGTAGCAGTCATAGGTATGTTTCACAGCCCACCTACATCTCTACTTTTAAGATCAGTCAACTTAGGATTGTTCACAATCCTTCTCATGTGATTCTCAAAGGCATAATCATTTGCCTCTTATTATGACAACATAACATCTTTGCACATTTACCCTTCTATCTAATTATATTAGTATTCCCTGAGGAAAGAGAATACATTCCCCTCACGCTATTATTTGGAACAAAACTTTCATGACTCTTCAGAATGGAGTCAGCCATCCATCCATAGTATTCATTTAATCTGGACAAGAGCAATTCTTGCTTTATATTTCACTCATCAGGGAAACCATATGGTGCCTACAACTATACTCTTTCATCATACATGTGCATCACTTGCACGTTTAATATCATTCATACCTAACTGGTATTGATATGAGGCTTCATATTAAGAAGCTTCACAATGCATTAAACCCATTCACTCAAGCATAATTAAATGCAGCTAAGTATTCATCATGGTAGCTTACTGCTTACACCTTTTCCATGTCATTCACACACATGGACATATCAGGCTTCTATATCCTTTTCCCAAGGATCTTCCAAGAATCCTTATGATCATGAATACTTATTCATGTATATGTAGGAGTGTCTATTGCAACTTTTTACCTAATGCATTCACTTGATAGTCTAATTTCATCATTAGTGTCCTTTAGTTTGAGATTTCCGTCACTTACAGGATTAATCTCACAGTCATATCTCATATTGATGTTGCCTTCTCTCAAGGAAATAACCAACCTGGGTCACTTTCCTCTTTATGCGACAACATCTAGCAAGAAAACCTTCTTGCCTCAGCGTCCATAGGGTTTTACCCATCTCACTTTTCTCTGGTCATGAGGAGTTATATACTCTTATTTTAATATAAAGCAGTAACTATAATTGCCAGGGATCCTACCTAATCCTATCAGATTCCTTTAAGCCCACAAAGGTATTAGCCATTATATAATCCACCATCATCAGTGCTTGAAGTTCCAACTGCCCATGCTTAGAAGTAGTGTTATGAACACCAGGTCATTGGTCCTTTGGGCTTCAGTTTCTCTTGATGGAACCCTACTGCCTTCAACTATCTACATTCAAGTCTTATTATAAATGTTAATTAGTATATCTATACTCTGGTAAGAGTAGTTATCACTTTGACAAAGGGCTAAAGAAATTCTTTTGCTAAAATTCAACAAGAATTCCCAAAATCACAGGTTCAATCTACAGTCCTTCTCCTCAAGGAGTAAATGCAGATAACAATACCTCCTTACGTGACTCGTACATCAGCCCAAGCAAGCCAAGTGTTGTAACCATGCTTTGATACCAATTTGTAACACACCCACAATGGGGCATACAAATTTTCTCTTTTTTTAATGGACAGATTCTCCATCCATGGTTTCTAACTTGGAAAGTCGGGGAACCAGTCCGACCTCCCGGTCAAGGATATCCAATTATAGATCCAAAGGAATCTCTAATACCTTGATGATCTCATTCCATAATTATATGCATACCCTTTTGATTTCCTGGTGTGGGTCTAAAGGTACCCACGACCCTCTTCTTCACACCTGTGAAATCTTAGAGTCTGGGTGCTAGCTCCTTTTCTGATAAGCCCCTTTCTTGAAATGACCTTGGAAGATAACCTCACGTAACCACGCAATTACAGGCGCAGCCAAGGGTGGTTTGAAACTAAACTACTTTTCGCCCCGCAATTCAACCCGAACTTCCATGTGTCCTTCCTCCAAAACCGTGGTTTGGATTGTGGCCCACCCTCAACATTTTAAATTTCGTGCACCTTCGATCCCTGCAATGCGACGGGACCTTTCATATCATGATCTTGAAGGTACTCCTGAACTGATGGCTTAGATCTTCCCCTTTTTAAATCAACGGACATGATTTTCTTTGGAACTTCGACATTCAGATTTTTCAACTCTCAAAACTTTTTTTCTTCGCAGTGATTATCTCCCGGAGTGGAAGATATACTAACACCTGTCCCTCTCAATCGGTCGGTTCAAATGAATGCTGACTCTCCGGCCTTCGAGATTTCTTGTTCAATACCCTCTCTTTCTTCAAGAGTGATTTCTCCCAAAGTGGCGGATTGTTTTCCACGCGTCCTCTCAAAATAAATGGCCCTGGTCCTCTTCGAGACTTCGACACTTTTCAACCAAGATGAATTCTATGGCCTTCATCTCACTTCCCGATCAACAGTCGAGATTCTTCTTTGGAACTTCGGCGCTTTCAAAATCTTCTCCTTTGCATTCAACCGGAGTGCTTCCAACTGGAATCCACGATCTTTCACCATGCACCCTTCTGGATCTACGGTCCAAATTCACTTCAGGTCTCCAGCTCTCCAGGCTTCAGGAGTTTCAACTCTCAATTGAAACTCTCGAAGTGTTTTTCCCGAAATCTCTGCTCTAATGACACGTGTCTCTTGTTGGTCGATGAACAAGATCCACTTTCTCCCTTTGTCTCTTCGAGCTTCAAAAGTTTCAAACTTCTACACTCTCATTTCTTCTAAACTGCATTCACCCAGAGATTCCAATCTATCGACACGTACCCCTCCTGGCGATCAATGGCCAGGACCTACTTTGGCCCTTTACCCAGATTCCACAGACTTACACCACCTTTCCTCTGGATCCGACGACTGATGTTTACTTTGGGTCTTCTAAGTTCTCAAACCTCAACTTTCTCCTTCCTTCGAAGTATGCGGATTTCTGCCACGTGTCCCTCTGAATTGGACGACTAAAATTCACTTCAGATTTTCGGGGTTCAGAAATCTCAACTCTCAACCTTTTCTCCCTCCTGAATATCATGATCTGTCGCCACACATCTCTCTGGATCTGATGATCAAGATTCACTCTGGACTTCGAGTTTCAGGAGTTTCAACTCTCAAATGAAACCTTCGAAGTGATTTTTCCCAGAGCCTTGGATATATGGACACGTACCTCCCCCGATGACCAACGGTCAAAATTTACTTCAGTGATTTCAAACTCTCCTTGACCACAAGCTCTTGCTCAGGGGTTGTGGATCTTGCACCACCTATCCCTCTTTGTGATGAACGGTCCCAACTCGCTTAGGGACTTCAAGACTTTGCCCAGTCAATCCTCCTGTGCACACAAAGGTTAACACTCATGCATTTTAACTTAGATCGGACGAATTTCATCCTCCTATGCTCAGATCCAACGGTTAGGATCTATTCCTTCTCAATGCTTCTCCTCTATTTCCATAGACATTGATATAATGGTCTAGGCTTCTCCCCACAACTGATCTGACGGTTGTTGTCGCTCCTCCTCTTGAGATTTTAACTTCTTCCGACTTGGAAGAGTTTTGTAGATGTTCAAAGGCCTCAGCCTTCGTTCCTCTTGAGAGACTGGCTATCTTGGGTCTTGCCTTTTCTCTTGAAAACGTTATCTCTTTTGAGTTTTTCTATTCTCTCAGACCGATGATACCGAAGGACTCCGTTACTCTACAGATTTCCTAAGGGTCTCATGACCATCCATCTCGCAACGGTTCAAGGTCCGACGGTCATGAACCGACCAATACCGAGGTGTCCGTCGATTGACGGTTCACAGTAATTGCGGGTTCCAACCTCCTCAATATGGGAAGTGCTCGCTCGACTCTAGTCTAATCCTATTCATTGATATTCCATTCCCAATGAGATCAGCGATGTTGGTTGATTGCGGGCCATGAACTAGTAGGTCCGCTAAATTCACCTTCGCACTCCGCAATGATTCCCAACCGTCGATTAAATTAAGAGGTTGGTGTTTGATTCAGTAACTCCAGTGTGTATTTGAGTCAATATGATGACCAGGATGGACTCTCCTCCCGTTAAATATCTATCATCCATCTTCGTTGTCAGATTCTTAAGTCATTAGTAGTTCGGGTAAATTGACTATCATCTACTTCCTAGATCTGACGGTCGGGATGTTTCCCGAGCATCTTCAAATCTAAGTGTTGATATTAGAAGTCACCTTTTGATTGCGGAGGAGGTAAGCCCAATACCCATCAGAGTTTTTGTGTCACGGTTGGTTTTAAAAAGGAGTTCAATGGACAAAACTTAGAATCTGAAAGATGTTCGACACAGAGCTGGACAGGAAATGCACAGGGAAGTGAGGGCCACACTAACTTCAGTCAAAAAATTGAGTTAAAGTGAGAGAAGAGGGAAGACTTAGTGAGAAAAATGAAGGAAATTGTTATGGGCATCAGGCCTTCCAGCAGCTCAGATAATATAGACCTGAATTCAGGAGCATCCTGAGCTCAAGCTCAGACAATGAAATATGCCCAAATGACATAGTTACAGTTACAGAATGATCAAACGTCCATCATCTTGCAACTGTAACAGCTTGACTGGATCCTCCATGCCTGAGCCATTCAATGCGAGAAGGACAATATATCACAGGGGAATGAATAAAACTGATCATGATACTACTATAATCAAACCTCCATTACAGCATCATAACGATCCTCGACTGGATCATCCATGCTCAAGTGTTTTAAACATCTTTACAGACAAAATTAAAGAGAATGGAAGATGACTTCTATTAACATGAAAGTCTCAAGTCGATTACATAACCAGAGAACAGCTCTGGCAGAACAAATTTACGGATGGGAGCTCTACTCAACCAAATACCCTTACAAAATATCATAACTGCACCTGCAGTCTCCTTTGCACACACCTTCCTCTGTCATACATGATCTTGACCCTGCCAGTCCCTCTAATATCTCCTTTGTCAGATTGTGCACGTAGCCTTTCTGTGCACGTGATATCAGACTGTCCGTTGACATTTTGGCTCTACAATCATACCGTTCTGACTTTCATTCATGGGGGGAGATGACACTCCAACCACCACCCTCGCTTCATAACTTCTTTATCGAGATCAGGACGACCCAAGTTAAACTTAGCACCTGGGGAACGTGGCGGCCTATCCTTAGTCATCTACTGCTTCGTTGGACCTTTTGCAGAGGGACTCGGTTGGCGGATGTGGATGGAGTTGATGAGGGTGAGGCGTTGGGTGTGATAGGAGAGCTACTGGCTATCCGTGGGCATTGGGGTGAGGACGTGGAGGAAAGGGAGGATGCGATGGTATGTGGCTAGTCGAGGGGGACGCGATCACATGACAGGGATGACATAGAGGAAAATTTGAAGACACATGTCGGGAGGTGAGAGGGGGAGAGGGATCGAGAGATGTGAAGGCAGGACGGTGATAGGTCGGGAGAACGATGAGTGGAGGACAGGCGTGAGGGAGCAAGAGGTGGAGGGGAAGCGGGATATGTGACAGACAGAGTAGAGATACTGAGTGGGAGACAGGTGTTGGTGGGAGGCAAGGGAGGTAAGCGAGGGCAGTAAGCGGTCTACTCGAGGGGGGGGGAGGTGGTAAGAGGTATTGAGCCGGGGGGGTCCGAGTTCATGAGAGGGTGCCACGTGAGTGGGGGGGTCTGCGTTCAAAACCACCAACTCAAACCCCCCCCCCCTGCCCTCGTTAAAGGTAGAATGTCGAGGGGGTCCGATATGGACAGTTCGTCATAGATCTAAGCGCACCGATCTCGACCGCCCAGATCTACACACCCCTTAGCACAATGCTCCAAACCATAACATCGACCCTGGTGAACTTAGGATAAATTCCATTTGTGGTTTTTTCAGCCCCTTTCTTTGCGTTTTTGGCCAAGGTGCCATATCTAAGGGAAAAACACCCCCTTGCAAGGATATGTGCTAACATTAGGCTCCATGGGGGATAGAGTCCTCCCTGTGAGGCTCTAAGATATCTTTTGCATCTCTAGTCACCTTCTGCATTGGGCTATGGAGTCAAGCTCAAAACACCTTGCTGAGGAATATATGTCAATAAACGAAAAACGAAAAATAAACACACATGGGCTCCACGAGAGCTTATTTCCACCATACTAAACTAATTGAATTTTACATGGTGCTAGGTGAAAGAAAATTTCCACCATAGCCATTCAAGTTACTTCCTGACTGGAAACTCTTTTACTCTGTCAATTATTGATAACAGATGATGCGACCATGACAGTAGAATGGTTATATCCTTCAGCTTATGCAACTCCATGTACTCGCTGACAGGCTCATGAAACGAGTGGCAAACTCCATAAAATTTGTAACAGATAACCTAATCTGCTCCACAGTTTCTCAAACATGGTTGAATATATATGGTAAGCACAGGTGGATGAGAAGCTGATACAGGCTGACTGATCCCAGGTGGTGGTTTCTTGTTGACAGGCTTGGGACAGGAACCAAAATTCCCCTTTTGTTGCTCCTTTTCTTCTTCTTGACTCTCCCAGGGGTCAGAGTCGTAATCATCATAAAAAGGGTCGATGGGAAAGTTCTGCTTTTGGTCTTCTGAAGGCCCTGGATGGTTGATTTCCTAATGATGATTTTCTCTAATGAATAGAGGATGGGGCTCTGTTGTATGTTCTTGGAAATCCTACATCTCCAACTCAAAATCTGATCCATAGTTGTCATACACAGGCTAGATTCTTCCCAGGTCAGCAAAATCTGATGCAGGGCTCTGTTGCTCCTCATCTGAATAATCATCAAAGGTTGAAACATCAGGAACATCAGGAGCAAAATGTAGGGCCTCTACAACTATGAAATATTCATCATCGTCCTCAGTAGAGCTGCCAAGAACCTCTGCCTCAAGGACTAGAGAATCCTCTACGCTTTCTTCATATTTGAACTTTTCTATCTCGGCAGCGAGTGATTTTACTAGCTCCATCAACCTACCCAAAGAATCTTCTTCCTCCTCTTGGTCCTCGTACTCATAGGATTTATTAGGCACCACCATATCTTGATCACTGTCTTCATATTCCTCACAATAATTATGACAAATAAACTCAGAGGAATAAAACGGTTGATAGTGCCTACTAAAAGTTGCATGAAACTTCTTCAAGGAGGAAATGCTAGCAGGGGGTAAGGATTGATACCACTTGCGAGCATCTCCTGCTAGTGAGAACATGAACATTTTTAATAATACATCCTCATGATGTATTTCCCACTGGTGCATGAGTTCATGAAACTCATGGAGATGTTGGGTAGGGTTGTCCTCTTTATTCTCTTTAAATATGGAAAAAAAATTATCCCATTCATCAACATTAGGAAAAACAATAGGAAAACCAAGAACAACAGAAAAATTAAAGGGAGAAAACCTTTGAGCCAGGATTTTGTCCATTTTGAACCAGTGGAGTCACCAATCGATCCTTTAATCATGGAGTCGTCAGGGTGAATGATATGTAGAATGAGTGTGTCTGGTCTTTGTTCACCATCAAAGACCAGATCTGATCATTGTGTTCTCCCGGGGGGCTACTAGGTGTAGCCAGAAGAAGTCACACTGAAACAACAGAGCCGAGACAATGGAGTCGCCTTAGTAGATTCGCTAGGTGCAAGTGCAATCTTCAAAGGTTTTGATGTCTGATGCACCTTCAGAATCAGAAGTTCATTGTCATTCTACCCAGGGAAAATTTTCAATTCGGCCCTGGTAACGGTGCCAGAAATGTTGGCACTGGAAGTCACCTTCTTATTGCAGAGGAGGTAAGCCTAGTAGCCATCAGAATTTTTGTGTCACGGTTGGTTTTAAAAAGGACGTCAATGGACAAAACTCAGAATGTGAAAGATGTTCGACATGGAGCTAGACAGGAAATGCACAGGGAAGTGAGGGCCACACTAACTTCAGTCAGGAAATTGAGTTAAAGCGAGAGAAGAGGGAAGTCTTAGTGAGAAAAATTAAGGAAACTACTATGGGCATCACGCCTTCTAGTAGATCGTAGAATCTAGACCCGAATTCAGGAGAATTCTGAGCTCAAGCTCAGACACTGAAATATGCCCAAATGACATAGTTATAGTTACAAAATGATCAAACCTCCATCATCCTGCAACTGCAACAGCTTGACTGGATTGTCCATGCCCAATCCATTCAATGCGAGAAGGAAAAGATATCACAGTGGAATGAATAAAACTGATCATGATACTGCTATAATCAAACCTCCATTACAGTAGCATAACAATCCTCGACTAGATCATCCATGTCCGAGTGTTTTAAATAGATTTACAAACAAAATGAAAGAGAAAGGAAGCTAACTTCTATTAACATGAAAGTCTCAAGTCGATTACATAACCAAAGAACATCTCTGGCAGAACAAATTTATGGATTGGAGCTCTTCTCAACCAAATACCCTTACAAAATATCATAACTCCATACATATACTCAAAACATTTTTCCATCCTCAGCAGAGGCATGCTCGAGCTTCCATGGTGTCGCGTCGTCTCAATCAGACTGCACCCGCAGTCTCCTATGCACACGCCTTCCTTTGTCAGACGTGATCTTGACCCTGCCAGTCCCTTTGAGCTCTGCTTTGTTAGACTGTGCATGCAGCCTTTCTATGCACACGATCTCAGACTATCCGCTGACAGTCTGGCTCTACAGTCAGACCATTCTGACTTTCATTCAAGGGGGGAGATGAAACTCCAACCACCTCCCCCGCTTCATAACTGTTTTATTGAGATCAGGAAAGCCCAAGTCAAACTTGGCACCTGGGGGACGTGGCGTCCTCTCCTTGGTCATCTGTTTCTTCGTTGGGCCTTTTGCAGAGGGACTCGACTGGCGAACGTGGATGGAGTTGACGAGGGTGAGGCATTGGGCGCGATAGGCGATCTACTAGCTATGTGTGGGTGTTGGGGTGAGGACATGGAGGCAAGGGAGGTTGTGATAGTATGTGGCAGGTCGAGGGGGACGCGATCACATGACAGGGATGACATGGAGGAAAAGTGGAAGACACATGTCAGGAGGTGAGAGGGGGAGTGGGAGTGAGAGATGTGAAGGTGGGACGATGATAGGTCGGGAGGACGATGAGTGGAGGACAAGTGTGAGGGAGAAAGAGGTGGAGGGGAAGCGGGAGATATGACAGACAGAGGAGAGAGACTGAGTGGGAGACAGGGGTTGGTGGGAGGCAAGGGAAGTAAGCAGGGGCGGTAATAGGTCTACTCGGAGGGGGGCGGGAGGTGGTAAGAGGTATCGAGTGGGGGGGGGGGGGGGC
>ML804667.1:170347-214833 GCA_009831015.1 Picea engelmannii | reverse complement strand
CCCCCCCCCCCCCTCTTTAAAGGTATAATGTCGAGGAGGGGGTCCGATATGGACTGTGCATCGTATATCTGAGTGCGCAAATCTCAGTTGCCCATATCTGCATGCCCCTTAGCACAATGCGCCAAACCATGACATCGACCCCAGTAGAATTAGGATAAATGCCATTTGTGGGTTTTTAAGCCCCTTTCTTTGCATTTTTTGCCAAGGTGCCATCTCTAAGGGAAAAACACCCCCTTGCAAGGATATGTGTTAACACTAAGGTTCAGAGTTAACTTCAGGACTTCGAAACTTTGATGATTTTTCCTCCCTTAAAACGAACTTGTTCAATTCGCCGAGCTCGCGAAGTCTGAATGACTCTAAGGGTTAACTCATGTGCTCTTTCTCGTATCCAACGGACACAATGGACCGTGGCTTCTTCCAAATAGATTTCATCCATTCGCCTTCCCAAAAAAAAGAACCATCCCCTTCGATTACAAGTTGCATCCAACTAATTGACTGTGGGTGTGTGCCTTTCCACCCAACCATAGGCTCAGAGGAACTCATTCTTAGCACTCTAGCCACCCCCATGTCAAGCCATGATATCACTAGGGAGTTTACGACATCTCTCATAGAGACTCTCTCTGTCTCAGTGACCCTGCGAGGTTTATCAGATGCTTCCTCAACATCAAGCTCGCGTTCAGTCCCTTAGGTCATGTTCTCTGCACTTCCTTTCGGTTCGCACATCTCCCTTACAAGCTTGCACTCTCCTCACATCTCTTGTTGTGTCTCTTTATGTATCTTACCTTCCCTCCTCTGAAAGGTTTCCGACCTGTCTTGTTCCTTCTGTCAGAAGGAAGCTCGGGTCTGCCTGTGGTACTTCGAGCTAACATCCTGCAGCTAGACCATGCTTCCATTCATGGGGGTGTTTGATAATTCAACCATTGGTCCTTTCTTCATTAACTAATTTCTTTCCTCTAGAGATATCATGGCTCATACTTCAAGGCTTCACCGCCCAAATAGTTAGTTATGGGCAGTTTAACAATAATACATTTACATTAGCCACATGCCTTAGCATGGTAATCCTATTTTATGATTAATTACAAGCTGGGGGAAACAGGGTGTTACAAAGGGGTTCATGTTTCCACCCAACCATAGGCTCAGTCAATCCTAATGGATTTACCACTAGCCACCCTCGAGCTAGACCATGATGCTCTGAGATATAATCCTTTCTTCTGGCTCAGTGATAGTAGGGACGGAGGTTACTCTCCTCGTCCCGCAGGATATTGGAAATGGTTTTCACTATACCAAGAAAGAAGGATCGCCTGAGTAGTTCATCAGTCACTCAGCAGCCTCGTTTATCAACTTGTATCATAACCCTACTAGCCATTTCCAGTGACCATAACATGCTCATTTTTTAGTTCTTCCTTGAACCTTAGAGCTTAGTCTCTCGTCTCTGCACTCTTCACAGGTCTTCATCTTCCCACCACACCTTCCTTTCTTTCCTTCCTCAAAAATATTTCATGTGACTTGAATTCCCAGTCTATGGTCAGGTCTGAAAGCCTTACAGATGGGTGCTCTGCCTCATCCCCTCATTAACTCTTGAGGAGGTCTTCCCACCTACCATCCTAACTGTAATTCATTCTTGGGTCAGAGGAGTATTCTGGTCCTGAGAAATTATATCCAGTAAGGTATAGGTTTGGTGGAGGTTAATGCAACCATGTCTGGTCCCCTTCACCATCTCTTTCATAGCATTTGTGGTCTCTCTTAGCACACCCCCCTTCCAGCAGTCATGAAACACTTATCCATTTTCCAGTAAATAACCGAATTTAGATTCATCAACGTTTTATACAAAAGTCCATCAAATCAAACGTTCACACATTTTGAGTTTTCCATAGTCTCTTGGCCAATATAGTTATATTTACAAACTGGGGGAAACAGGGTGTTACATTAGTTATATATGAAAATTGCAATGTCATTTAAATTATTAATTTAAAATAAAAATGTCTTAAACAATATATAATTTATTGAATCTTAGGGTATGGTGGGTAAGACCATGACTCAACCGACCATGGGAATGCCATCCTCTTCTTTGGTTGATGATATTCAGGTTGGCACATCACAGGTATTACATGTTTCAAAATTTAAAACTACAATTTAATTTGTTAAAATCATTTAAATTTAATTTTCAAATGTACAAATTTGAAATGTGTTATAGGGAAATGTGGAGAAGAGAGTGTGGGAGATTGGGATTGAGGAGGATGCATCCATACCTGAAAAGGATGCATCTATTCATGATGATGCTTGATTAAATGTATGTACATTTCACATTAGTGAATTTTAGTTTGTTTTTATGCTCGGACTTTTATATATAAGTGTTCAATCTTATTTGTGTTGAATATGAATATTTTTTTTTACTTTTTTCAAATTTATGTTTGATCAACTTTTTAATTAATACTTTCCTATTCATAGAAGGGTTACTCAATTATTGTCTATATAACGTCTTGACGCTTGGATCAATCATTTTGAAATATATATAACTCCTATATAGGTTTATCGTCGTCTAAAATGGTACATTCAATCTTATTTATGTTTAGATCATGATGCAAACTTAATTCTAAAATCTAGCATTTGATTATATGAGAACAAAATATAGATCTCCCACATCAAAAAGAAGGAAGATTTTAAATTCACTTGGATACTGATCTTTTTTAATATTATATCATGATTCAACCCAGACTATTCTAGATTTAAAAATATGATTACATGATCTTATTTATACATGTTTAAACTTTAGATCATGATGCAGGAAATTTTGAACTTGAGCATTTGATTATTTGAGTACAAAATCTATCCCACATCAAAAAAGGGGAAGATTCCAAATTTTCTTCGATTGCATTCATTTCCTTTTTGTCCAAGAATGGTGTAATATGGAGATGTGTTTTCTGCATACAACAAAGTGAATTCCATTATTCCATCTATTCAACTACAAAAGAGGAGATAAGTATTTTCCTTGAAGAATGGATAAGTATTTTCCTTGAAGAATGGCTTAATAAGGAGATTTGTGAACTTTCTGCATGTACACAAGAGACTTTACAAGCACACAATTTTTCTCTTTAAAAATTTGCTAGATATGATCTTACTTTGTTTAGATTATGTAGGAAATGTTGAAAAAGCATTTGGTTATAAAAAAAATTAAAGATTTATGCAAAGAATGGCTTAATATGGAGAGTAACTATTTTGGAAGTGATAATATTTAGAGAGAGAAATAATTTTATATCTTTGGAACTCTGGTTGGGTATGTTATTCTTGCTCACATGGTTATGTTAATCTTGATGATCTGCTTGGCTATGTTATTCTTTCTCATTGTTATTTAATAAAGTTAAATATCTTTAAAATATTTGTTAATAAATTATATGCTAGTATGTGTTATTGGTTTTTCTTTTTATTGTTACAGTGATGTTTAAATTATTGGTAGAAAAGAAGCACATGGATTTTGAAAGATGAAACTATTGAATCTTAGATTTGTGGAACTCTGATTGGGTATGTTATTCTTGCACACATGCTTATGTTAATCTTGATGATCTTATTGGGTATGTTATTCTTTCTCATTGTTATTTAATAAAGTTAAATATTTTTAAAATATTTGCTAATAAAGTATATGCTAATATGTGTTATTGATTTTTCTTTTTATTATTACAGTGATGTTTAAATTACTGGTAGAAAAGAAGCACATGGATTTTCGAAGAGGTCTCAATGTAGCTTTCCCACCAACTTTTCACATGACCTAGTTCTAACTTGAGATTGGAAAAAGCTAATGTTTCCACCTCACATACATTATGCACACTAAAATAGACTTCTAATTTTTGCAACCAATGATTCAACTTAATTGCATCTAGCTCGCCCTCACAGGGATTGATGATGACCTTCACTTCCAATTTAATTAGGCGTTGAGAAGATTAGTTACTGGAGTTCCTTTTTTTGATATTTGGTTCTTCTTTCTCTTCCCTCATCTCCTCATGACATTGCAGTTTCTCATGTGAGTCAAGCTGCTTTGAAAAGGGGGTGATATTTTTCTTAAGAGTGCCCATGAATAGGCCCATACTCTTAGAAATGTCAATTATTTGAGATTCCAACCTTGAAAATCGTAGGTGCCCTTCATCAATGGTTCCTTACATGCAGTCATCCTCCATATCTAAGGCTTGTGGTTTCCCCTTAAACCATGTCATTCCAATATTATCATTAATAAGGTTTTCAAGATCTAACTGAGATTTATCATTTTATGTTCCCATTTCCAAAACATCAATAAAATCATACAATAACTATGTACATTTATTTTAAATCACTTCAAATATGTGCCACACACCAAATTATTCCATTAATCTAATTAATCATATTTATAAATAAAAACTTCAACCAAAACTCAGACTTAAAGGTAGTTGCATAAGCTACCATGATAACTAGCTCAAATGGCTTCAATATCTTTGGGATTTTGTGGTAGAGCTTGTTTTCCAATAGAAAATTAGCTCAAAATTATATTAGGATATAATTGTTTTTACATCTTCTTCCACAGCATGGGCCCAGTCCTTAATATGACTGATAATAAACTTTAGCCAAAAAGTTTTTTTCAAATAATAGCTTCCTTACAGGTCTCTGAGGACCAAAACTTCAAAAAGAAATACTACAGGATTACAAATTTGTATAAAAAAAAACCATCCAAAATACTCAAAGAACTGTCTCAAAGTACCAGATAATGATGGTTATCAATAAAGGACAAGGTAACTCATGGGACCTGTGCTCCCGGAATCCCATTTGTAATATGAAATTATGCCATCAGGTTCATGAATAACTTGTTTTGATAGTTGATCTGCCTCCTCATTGAAATCCCTGAATATATGTTGGAAGATGATTTCTTGAATTTTTTTAATTAATTCCTTTGTTCTATGTTTCCATCCTTCAATGGCGCTAGCCTAGAGCCTTCCTCTATTATTGAGCCATTCTATGATTACCTTTGAGTCTCCCAGTGCCTGAAGTTTTGGAAGGGCTAGATGATTAGCCAGAGTGAGAGTTTCTCAGATTCCCAAGAGTTCTGCCTTCATATTTGTACCTTCCCCGCAGTTGAAATTCCATCTTTAAACTATTGAATCTGGTGTTTTGATTACACCCCCTGCTCCACAAATTTTATTGTCTAACTGTGATGCCCCATCAAAAAAAAACAATAGAAAAACCAGCATGTTGAGTGATCAAACAAGCTCTTATAGGGATAAGTTTTTGAATCGATGGATGCTTCTTGAAGAGACTCAGAGTCTTGATAACCACAATGTGAACTTAAGGAGAAGTATTCTCAAAGATAGCTTTGTTTCTTTCAATCCAAATAAACCAACATATAAGTGCTACAAGAGTAGGAGAGGCAAATTTATCCTTGGTCCATAAATTAAAACAGTCAGATAGTGTAAATTCTTCCCAATTTCTTTTAATCTTCTGTATAATTTTAACTCTTTCCCAGACCAACTTTGTGAAAGTGCATTGTAGGAAGAGATGGTTTATATCCTCAGAGATTTTTTTACATAAGATATAGAGGCTTGGTCCCTCCCATCCTTTTTGCTGCAATATGTCCCATGTTAATATTTTTTGTTCAACCACTAGCCAAATAAACAACTTGATCTTGAGTTGTAGGTCCCACTTCCAGATGTTATGCCTCCATCCACCTAGAGTCAAAAATCTTTGTGTTGAAATAAGTACCAAATAAGAATTTTTAACCGAGATTGTTCTAGAGGAGTTACCTCCTATCCACATCAGTTTGTCTTCAGTATCCCTGATAATAGCTCCATCCCCAATAAGTTTCCTGCTATAAATATCCCATTGAGCTACCAGCTCGCCCGCTAAACCTATATCGTCGCTACAAAGCTAGTTGTTTGTAAGGGAGAAATGTTCCATATGTTTTTTAGCTTGTGCAAGTATTGTGATCTTTTTCTACTTTAAATGTGTTGTAAGATCAACTAAGATAAGGGATTTGTCTCCCAGTCCTAAGATTCTATCTCTTCCAATAGATATAAGATGACCCAATCCAGGAATCCGACTAAGCCAATGAGTAATAAGGTGGACTGACTTAATAAGACTATTCCAGATCCTTGAAGTTGCATGTTGTTTGAAGGAGGCCAATCTGTACCAATTGATGACTGTAGTATTATGAAGATATTTATCCTTTATAATATTGTACCAAATGCCCTCCCGAGTGAGTACTCGCCAGAGTGTGTTGGCAGTCAATGCTGTGTTGAAATGGAATAAATTCTAAAAGCCCCAACCACCACAATTTTTTGGTCTGAATAAAGCATCCCACCTGCAAAGATGATAATGTTTGGTTTCACTGTTTCCATTCAAAATAAATTTAAACATCAATTTACAGATCTTATTAAGACCAGAGCGTGGAATAGTCTCCAAAGACATCCAATAAGATGGCTTACTCTCCAGTACAGACTTTATTAAAATATAACAACCCCCCAAGGACAACCATATATTGCACCATAGTCCGATTTTTTTCTCCATTTTTGCGAGGAGCCAATTCTAGTCATCAACCTGATACGCCCCGGTCTTTAGTTGATATCCTAGATATTTGAAGCCTGAAGCAAGAGATGAAAAGGTGTATGGGAGAAAGGACTTGTATGGATTAAGGTCCACTTCGGATAAACCTTCAAAGAGTACAGTGGTTTTGGATTCACTAACTTGAAGACCTGAGGCTTTACAGAACAATAATATGAGTTTGTTTATTTCCAACCATTCATGAATATTTGCCTTGGTCATGATTAATACATCATCCACGAAGAATAAATGAAGAATGCTAATCATTCTAGACACTTTCATTCCAGTAAGCTTGCCTTCCCCTTTGCTTTCTTTTAATAAAATGTTGAGGCCCTCCATAACCAGGATAAATAATAATGGAGATAAAGAACAGCCCTGGCGCAAGCCTCTGCCACTCCTGAAAAATTATGTAGTCTCTCCATTTAATAGAATCTAATGATGAACTCAGTGATGGTCTCATCATTATTCCTCTCAAGGGGATAAATGTATTACCTCATAACAACCACCTCAAGAAAAATATTTAAAAAAAAAAAAAAACTAATTAAAGAGAATATCTAATTCAACTAACATATAACCACTCACATAGACAACTAATCATCACAAAACCATAATTGATGAATACTAGCAATAACATTAAACACATTCACGTGCTGACAATTATGGTATCTATTACTAATTATTATGTATTAGAAGCGTCCACACATGTCCATTAGGTTCACCACCTTAAGGCTTGGGTGAGTGACTATCAAATATTATGTAATAAGTCAATGAACATTACAACATAGTTGTGAGATTTTTCCATGAGGTAATGTTTTGATTTATTTATAAAACCCAATAAGATAGGGTATTTTAATATAAGATGTGGTGTTTTAGGTGTCATTATAATCATCTTTGGAAACATAACCATGATATCATGTGGTTCTTAGAAAAAATATCATTTATTCACCTTAATGCACAGTTTTTTAACGCCTAGAAGTTGGTAATGTTAATTATATATTAAGTTGGTAATGTTCATTATATATTATATGTTTGACATAATCCTAGGACAAAAGGACTATATATATGTTCTTAGATTGTGCGTTTGGTTTAATATTATAAGATATTAGAATCTATGTGCTCATTCGGTTCCTCCAATTATTTTCTTAGTGATAGTTTCACACCCATCGTTTTAATACTTTTTCAATTGGTTTTCTAGGAAAGGAATTGGTTTGGTTTTTATTATTATTATTATTTTATTATATAATTGAGATAAACAATATAATATTTATTTTATCATTTGTTTTGGAAATTATATTTAGTTTAATATTTTGTATTAACTAATATTTTTTAGTATTGTTTAATATTTTATTTATATAATACAATTTTATTTTAAAGATATGTATTATTAAATTTATATGTATTTAAAAGATGAAGATAAGATAAATTTATGTTGAGTTTTTGTTTGTTAGATTTTTTTGTTACTGATATTGGATTTAAATAATAGTGATATTGGATTTTTTTGTTAATGATTTTATTTGGTTTTGGCTAAATTTTTTATTTTTGGGGTTTTTTGGGCGATGTAAATTTGGACAAAATCTCTATTTTTTGTTGTTTAAATTGCATTTCTGAATGCATAAATGGATTCAGCTTGATGAAAAACCCCGAGGTACTCGATCCAACCATCCATCACCGGATTTTAGGCAAAATCAAACGGTTTTTTTTTATATATACTAGGGGAATAGGCAACCAGGTTGATACCCGTCCTCTACCACTATAACCTAAGGTGCGTCACACATCCCTCAAGCATGGCACAAGTAAAGCGGGGTGATAATCGAACTTGAAACCTCCTTTACAAATTTCTCCATTTACAACACATGTCAATTGGTCTACACCCACAAAATTTCTTTATATCTTATTTTAATTAATTTTTTTTAATATCTCTTTCCATCATGATGTTTTATTAATAATAATTAATTTAGACAATGTCGAATTTTAATATTGATATTTTTTATTTATATAAAATTATATTTTAGAGATATGTATTACTAAATTTATATGCTTTAAAATATGGGGATTAAGATATATTTATGTTGGAGTTTTGATGTTTTAGATTCTTGATTAATGACATTTCATTTGATTTGGACAATGTAGAATATCAACATATTATAAAGATATAAATTACTAAATTTATATTTGATGATGATTAAAATAGATTTATATTATTTTATTTTTATTTTGTTTTTTAATTTTTAATTATTTTAATAAAAAAAATCATTTTTATAATAATAATAATAATAAATTTATATAAATTAAAATTATAAAAAATTAAATACTCAATTAAATTATCATTTCAACTATTTTTATTACATTTTTTTATACATTTCATCTCTATCAATTTTTTTTTTCAATTATTTATATTAAATTATTATTACATACCTCATTTATATTAAATCCTAAAATAATTAAATAGCAATGCAATCAATTTTTAAATTCTATTAAAAATCATTCCATTCAATTCAACTCACCTTTATAATTCACTTTTTACAACATAGTATTTTTTAATTCACTTTCTACAACATAACATAGTAATTTTTTAATTCACTTTCTACCACATAGTATTTTTTTAATCATTTTTAATGGAGTTGGGGAATACACTATGAAAATATATATATATATAGAAAGTAAATTAGAAAGGTGACTTGAATTGAGTTATTTTTAATATATATATATATATATATATATATATATATATATATATATATATATATATATATATATATATATATATATTAAAAATAACTCAATTCAAGTCACCTTTCTAATTTACTTTCTACAATATGGTATTTTTTAATCATTTTTAATACAATTGAGGAATACATTTTAAAAATATAACATAAATATGTTGTTTCACCTTCATCTTTATTAAGGGTGGTGAAGGCTTGTTAGTGTATTTTCTTCACTTTGTATAAATATTCATCACAAATTCAATTAAAGCTATAGTATTGAAAAAAAAAAAAATGAAGAGTGGAAAGCTTATTATGGACTTAAAAATAATTGTAAATCAATAAATCTTTGGATATGAGATAAGAAAAAAATTATCTTTAAGTTCTATTATTTTATATGGATGTGAAATTTATGTATCCAGTATCTTTAGAGAATCATGGAGAAAAATAAAGTATATCTAAAAAAAACTTATAATTATAATCTTAAAATTAAAGGCAATACACTCTAGCATATACTCCTCATATAAGAAAGAATTTATCTCATTGTGAGCATGACTACGACTAGGTAGCTAATATACAAGAGCAAGTTAAACACCATGGAAGGGAAGAGGCTTCCCAAAATTGCTTCAAACTCCAACCAAACTCTCATTGGAGGTTAACCATCATCTTCATCATCAATTTACATTAATTTACTATATAAAAAACAATTATATATATATGAAAGAAATACACATCTCAAAAAAATTAATAACATTTTAAAGATGATATTCAAAATAAACTAATCAATTATAATTCTGGAAACCTAATTTGAAGAAGACATCAAGTGAGACCCATCATATTTAAAAGACGCCTAACTCAAAAACTTAATCCTAAACCCTCCTACTTATAATTTTAATAAAATACTTAATATTTAAAATCATCCTTTTTAACTTTTAATGCAATTATATAATATCAACCTTTTATTATTAAATTTATATTTTAAACTTGAGTGTAGTCTTCACATAATTTTATGTTGCGTACACTACAAGTGATAGTTCCAATATCTGCATACCATCTATTTATTTAGTAATTGTTACACTATCAATATACCAACTCTTTATTTTATCTTTATATAATATAAATGGAAATTAGAATCTAACCTACTTTATCATGTAAATGCCTTTCAAATCACCTACTTGTCTATCTATACATTTAAAGTAAAAAATCATTACATTGACCCACCTTACCTTCCTTTTTTCTTCATTTTCAAATACTTTGCTCCCCTTCACCAACCGGTCTTTCGAAATTAGTTGAATCTTACTTTGGGAATTTTATTTTCCATTATAATACTCCATCCCGAATCATACTTTAGAGTTGTAATACTCTACAAATGCAAAATATAGTTAGAACTTTATTCTCTCCAACTATTTTATATGGGGCATTGCTACATCATTGTTTGTTTCTCGTCTTATTGTATTCCTTATTTATTTTTATATATGAGATTCAATATGGTTATTCAAAAAAAAAAAAAAAAAAAAAAGAGTACATGATTGTTTTTCTTGTCTTGAAAAGGCATTAAAGAAAGATGAGTAAAATAAAATAGAGTAGAGTAAAATAATTATTGACATGAAACAAAATCATACTATATAGATATGTAAGTTTAATAATAGGGTTAACTTATAAATTATAATATTGAAATGATTGATAATGTTAATATTGTTTAAGGGGCGGTTGGGGTGGCAAGTGCGAGAAGGGTTATTCTTGATCCAAGGGGAAATATAGAGATAAGTTTTGAATGGAGTTTAGGCATCACCACCATAATCAAACCAAAGAATACATCCTTCTCCAAGGTTTTGAACTTTCCAAGGAGAACTGGCTTCAACAACTAGTCATTTTAGATGACTCCATGAACACCAAAAGAAGCATGATCAAAGGGACCTTGCGAAGGGATGCCCAACTAAGAAATATTTTCAAAAAAATCAAACATATCACAAAAGACATTCCTCAAATATCCTTTCACCATGTCATGAGGGAAAATAATAGGTTGGCTAACTCACAATCCAACCTAGCCATCTCGCTCCCAAAAGGGACCATTAGGATTAACGAGAGATTTTCCCATCACCCAATACCATAATTAATGAACATCCTCTCAGATTCATTGCATGTCATTCGAGTGTCACATCCAAGAAGGAAACGAGTTGACAACTCATTAGGGCCTTCCCCTGTTGCACATGGAATATTAAGTTGGGATCAACATGATATACACAAAGTACACTTTGCACACAAACATGGTGGGATATTACACTGTGCATACAACAATATGGTTATGCCAGCAACTCTTCAGATCGTGTGGGAATTAGTTGACAAGATAGATTGAGGATTCAATGAATTGATCGGACAATCAAACCACCTGGTTTCCATTATGGTAATTCGTGGGTTTCTCAGAATGCACGAGATTTTCCCATAAAATAGAGTAGAGTAAAATAATTATCAACATGTAACAAAATCCTACTATAGAGATATGTATGTTTAATAATAGAGACAACTTATAAATTATAATATTGAAATGATTAATAATGTTAATATTGTGTAAGGGGTGGTTGGGGTGGTAGGTGCGGGAGGGGTCATCCTTGACCCCAAGGGGAATATAGAGATAATTTTTGCATGGAGTAGGCATCACCACCAAAAATCAAACGGAAGAATACACCCTTCTCCAAGGTGTTGAGCTTGCCAAGGAGAACCAGCTTCAACAACTAGTCATTTTAGGTGACTCCATGAACACCATAAGAAGCATGATCAAAGGGACCTTACCAAGGGATACCCAACTAAGAAATATTGTCAAAAAAATAAGGCATATCATAAAAGACATTCCTCAAATATCCTTTCACCATGTCATGAGGGAAAATAATAGGTTGGTTGACTCACAAGCCAACCTGGCCATCTCACTCCCAAAAGGGACCATTAGGATTAATGGGAGATTTTCCCATCACCCAATACCATAATTAATGAATGCCCTCTCAAATTCATTGCATGCCATCTGGGTGTTACGCCCAAGAAGGAAACAAGTTTTCAACTCATCAGTACCCTCCCCTATTGCACATGGAATATTAAGTTGGGATTAGCATGATATACACAAAGTACACTCCACGCACAAACATGGTGGGATATTGCACTCTGCATACACCAATATGGTTATGCTAGCAACTCTTCAAATCGTGTGGGAATTAGTTGACAAGATAGATACATGGTTCAATGAATTGATCGAACAATCAGACCACCTGGTTTCCATTATGGTAATTTGTGGGTTTCTTAGAATGTGTGAGATTTTCCCCTGCAATCGTCATTTTAGTATTGATCCCCTGGAGGAACAAAGCATCAGAATTCACTTGAATCAAGGAATTCCAAGCCTAATCTCTATTTGGTTGGTTAAGGAACACGCAGGACCTTGGAGGGACTCAAGTACTCTATAGAAGGATTTTCTCCTTCCTCAAGACATCGGTGGAAAGGATTGTAAGTAGGAGAAAGGAGCAATAGAACTAGGACTTGTTTGCTTAGTTTGTTGAAGGAAGTCTCGAACTTCGGGCCTCTCAAGAACTTGCAGGAGGATTTTATGATGCCTAGTCCTATGGTCTTTCTCTTTTCCTTGAAACTGATATCCCTCAAAAGTTATCCAGAGGAAATTGTGGCTCCAAGTTCGTTGGTCTTTCCCATGAGGTTGAGCTCAAGTGGCACTCAAAAATTCCCTTAAGGAGAATTTAACATTGTAGTTCGAGGAATTATAGATTAGCATCAACTCCCTTCAACAAAATATATCATTCCACTATGTTATCTCTGGCCCACATGCCTCAAGATAGAAACAGGCCTTAGGACCAGGTGGAATCTAATGACAACCTTTTGCAGTGTCTTCAAAAACTCCAAATAGCCTACCAAGGACTATCCACTCAAGTCTCTTTCACTATGAACATTCTCATGCAACATCGGACGACCATGAAGTAGAAACATGATGAGGTCGATGCCATTCGGTCTCAAGTGGAAAGTATACAGTTGCAAGTTGCACCAGTTCCCATAGAAATTGAAGCAGTTCCCTCCACCAACGGATCCTCCCCATCAGTTGAACAACATGTTCTTGACTTGAACATGCCCACACAGGACATTGAAAAGGAAGAACAATATCCTCCAGATCACTCCTCACCGAGTAACTAATGTTTTTTAAATACATTTGTATACTGGGCATTATTTACAGAATAGTCAAATTTTGAATTTTAATTACTCCTCGTGGAGACTAGACTTCTAGTAGGATAGATAGGACTAGTCTAGAGATGAATAAGTGTTTTTTGTCTCGCCAGTGGGCATATTTTGGAACTTTTTGTACTCCTCGACGTGCTTCGGCCGCAATTTTTTTTTATTAATATATTATCCACCAGTTTTTGTAAAAAAAAATATTGTTTAAGGGGTGGCAAGTGCAAAGGTATCATCTTTGATATTGGAGGAAATCAAGAGAACACTTTTGAATGGAGATTGGTTAGAGAATCAAACAAGAAGTAAAGGCATTATATTTATTCTAAGGGTTGAGGATTATTGATGAAAACCATATCAAAAGACTTATTGTGATAGAAGACTTGGCATTATTCATCAAATTGATGCTAAGAGCCTCCTCTTCGAGTGATGGAAATATTATAAGAACTATCAATAGAATCAAGAAGGAAGTTGTCAGGTTTCAAAGTGTTGAGTTATTTTACATACTAAGCAAGCTCAATCAAATGGTATACCACCTAGTCAACAAGGCCATTCTCATGGATTATGGAAATCTAAGAACAAAAGTGGGGGGGCATTTTACCCCAACCCCTAAGCATTAATCCACAGTTGTGAAGCAATCTTGTATGAGGGGAAATTGGCATGTTAATTCACATGGGAGGGTTAGTTTCTATTCACATAGACCAAGAAACAATCAACCCACAATACCATCATACATTTGAAGACTAATGAGGGAGTAGGCACATCAATTTCTCTGAACGTTGACTCTTGTTGCAGGTGGGATGATGGATTTCATTTTATGATGACGCAGACGCCACCTCTGCCTTGACAGAGTCGCTACGCGACCTCCCGGTCTTAAGGATCGTTCATTCACTTCATGAGCCGGATCTACTCTTTCGATTCCCTGCTGGAATCTCAATTCAATCGATCCACAGGTCCTTCGGAAACACCACTTGTGCAAACATCACTAGGCGCGAGCTCCTTTCTCCCCAAGTGACCACAACGCTATGACCAAGGGTCTAACCCAAAGTCACTTGTCGCAACTCACGATCTCACAAGTTTGTGAGTCGAAGCTCCTGACTCCTCCTTTCCAGACTCACGATACCCGAAATGTCGATACGGGTATCCTCCTCCTTATCAATGCCCCTACGCGTGACCAATGGCTAGGCTAAATGCTAGCTCCCGTTGCAACTTCGCGACTTCGCAAGTCGAAGGGTTGAGCTCTCATGCTCTTATCTCGCGAATCCCTGAGATGTGAGAAGTCAATGGAGTGTTGACTCCTTTCTCCAGGTGACGCGTGTCCACCTGTCAATCACGCGGGCCCCACCTTGTGGTTCTTCCATGTTTCCACACTTGTGCCTTGGCTCTCGACACTTCGCGACTTCTGCAGTCGAGACGAGGTCCTCTCAACCTCCGAACCTTCGAATGCGCGATAGGCGATGGGGTTCCTAATCCAACGGTCCTCCCGTTCTCTAGATCCAATGGATGTCCTCACTCCTCGCGATTTCGCAACTTCACGACTTGGAGCACCCAACCTTTGGGCTCTCACCTTGCGAACTTCCGAGTTCGCGAAGCCTGCACTCAAACTTCTTTGGCACTTCCGTCAATCCTTCGATCGCTGCCACCTGTCCTCCTCAGATGGACGGTCCTGATCCCTTCGCGACTTCGCCACTTGCGAAGTCCAGAGACTTCCTTCTCTGACCTCCGATGATTGAATCCCCGATATGGGTGATCTCATGACACATGTCCTCTTTCCAACGGATGGCTCAGATTTCTTCGAGACTTCGCTACTCGCGAAGTCAAGATGATCACCTCTATGAGTCTCGGTGCCCGAATCTCCGAAACGGACGATTCCATGACACACGTCCTCCCGCAGATGGACGGATCAGATCTAATTTTCCCTTTCACAATTTCTGATGTCGAGGGCCTGGACTCTCGTCCTCCGGACTCCCGAACTCCTGAACGCCGAATTCCCAATACGATACTCCTTTGGGACTTTTGCTCTACTTACGAGGGTTTAAACCTTGAGCTCCTCTTGACAGATCTAACAGCTGTCGGCTATTCTGAGCGAGATCCAACAGCTCATAATCTCTTCAGCTCTTACATTGCTCCTGCTACTCCCTGGACGTGAAATATTCAACGGTCCAGATCTCTTTGGCTTAATCCGACGACAGTTGTTGTTTCTCCCAAGCTTCACGCTTTTCTCCCCAGACTTAGAAGAATTTTCGAATTCTCAAAGGCTTCGACCTTTGCTTATTTTCCCACTGCGAACTCTTCATCTTGAGTCTCGCCTACGCATATAAAAACGCTATCCCTCTAGAGCTTTGCTCCCGAATCCTTGAAGGATTCTGCGACTTCTGCGCTCCTGTAAAGTCTTTGCACACAACGTGCTACTCCTTATGAGATTCTTTGAGACTCAGACCTCTAAAGAAATAAATCCTTCCTCCCTCTCCTGCAGATGGAAAATTTGGATGCCCTCCTGGCTATCCTTCACTCAAGCAACCTCTTGCTGAGTGTTTAGGGTGTTCAACAACACTGCAAAGATCCTTCAGTGGATTCTTCTCCTGTCTCTGAACTCAAAGAGTTCCTTATCCTTCAGTGGATTGTTCTCCTGTCTTTGAACTCAAAGAGTTCCTTCTGTGCACTCTGGCACTTACTCAATGCCCTCCTGGCAGAGTATCAAGAATCCTCAGTGATTCTTGCTTCTAATGAACTCACAACAGAGTTCTTCCTTTGTTCACTCCTTGCACCTGCTCAATGCCCACCTGGCAGAGCTTTACAGAACTCAACAGAGGTTTTGTCTGCAACTATGTCTCACCTACACAACCTTGCCTTCTGAGGTATTCAACAACCTCCAAGGTCTTCCTCGAGTTGATGATTTCAACTCCTGTGCCCACCTGGCACGTCTTTGTCTGAATCCGCAGGTTCAGAAGTGCTTCAGCGCACTGGCTATTAGAACCCGCAGTGTTCTGTCACACCCTCTTGGTGTGAAGCCTCAAAGAACTTTCAACAGCCTAAAATCAAACACACTCCTGCAAACACACTGACATACATATACAACATAAAATGAACACACACAGACATTCATTCAACACAGAAATACTTGCAGGAAAAACTTCTTCTATTTGTATTAATAAAAATGCCTCTTTACAAAGGTGTTATGAGCGCGGACTGTAACAAAAAGTCTCGACTCCTTCTCTTCTGCTCTCTACTTGCAGATTCTCTTCTCTCGACTAGCTCTTCTATTACCACTATCTCAAAATGAGATCGTAATTGATCTTTTACATGAGGGGGCTCTTCGAGCTCTTCCCTCCAATCTCACATACCCTATTCAATTACATTGAATGGGTTTTCTAGTCCACAATCTGGATCTATATCTCAACCTTCAACATTTAAGGCCTACCTACTTCTACGCCTGTGCAAAGAACGGCCTCACGGCTCAACAACCTAAAACATTTAATTACATTCATTCAAATTCAATTTGAAAACGAGGGCTACGCCTCTCTTCAGCACGCGATTTGAAACCGCTGACGTGGCTGGCTGGCTGGCTGGATGACGTGGAGAGATGCTCCTGCATCATTTTAGGACTGAAATTTTGAGACTTTTGGTGGTTTCTAGGTGTGTGGCACTTGGTTTTGTTTCACCCTGATTTGAATTGGGACTCTAAATTGTTCTATGGTTCTCTTGGATTGCCTTTGTGGGACCCTAGACATGTTGGTTGGAGGGGTTCGTGTCCTATCGTCTATGCTTTTCCATGTGGTTCTAGTGGCTTATCCTTTGTCTCTAGTACGTGTGGCTCAGGTTGGCTTTGTTTTCATGGCTTGGGTGTCATTTTTGGTCCATGTGGTTTGGGTTGGATGGGTTAGCATGGTTCGTGCCTTTTTAGCTCTAGTTTGAGTGGCTTAGCTTGGTGGTCTAGTTGGATTTTTGCATGTTTTTTCTGGTCTAGTGGTGTAAAAATACTCTACCCCCCAAAAATCCCTCTACTTTTCTCTCAGGATTTCTAATCTTCTTATATTTTTTTTGAGATACCAATGGAAAGTGATCAAACTATTATGTATCCTAGATTGATAGTTGTGGGAAAGTATAAGAGGTTATATAAGGTGTTATGTATTGTTTTCAATATGGAACACATGCATCCCGGGAGATGTCCATTGTGTGAAAACATAGACATCCGTAGATTTTTAAAAAGGTAGTAGGAATATATCACTGAGAATAGGAATTTAATCTTCACAATTATTGGTAGGTTGCACTCCCAAGAAGAGGATAGAAATATTGAATCATCCTTCATATTGGAAACCTTGCTCAATCTAAAGAGACAAAACTTTAAGTTGAGTGTGTTGCACTTCGACAATTGATTGTGGGTTTGGTAAGAAACATTAATTTAGGTAATTCAAATGCTAGGCTATCAATTGGGTTTGCTATAGAGGAGGGAAAAGAGGATCGGACAATGAAAGAACAACAAGAGGACGTGTAAATGATGAATGTGGATTAGAACTTCCTAGCCAACATGAAGAAACAGGAGGAAGCTTACAACCACCATGCTTTTGTATAGTAATAGGTCATAATGTTTTGCAAAATTTACTCGATTTTAGGAGTATTTTTTAGAATCTAGATACTAGTAGTAATTATCCAAAATCCCAACCCGTAGGGGTGTAGACCGATTGGCAAGTGTCGTGTAAATGGAACGAAATATGTAAAAAGAGGTCTCAAGGTCGATTCTCACCCCGATTTACTCGGAGGGTGTGCTTGCAGGCTGTGCGTTTCTCCCTAGGGGTTATAAGGCAACCGACAGGATTCGACCCCGTGTCACATGAGTACGATACTGTCGTTGTTACCGATTCCCCTAGTTACCAAAAAAAAAAAAATTATCCAAAATCCCATGCAAAGGATTGTCTTGAATCCTTAAACAACAATTTTCTAGTCTTGGATAATTTCCGGATAGTTTTTTTGGATAGTTATCATATATTTGTATTATTATGTTGACTAGTGTAGTTGCAACAAATTTCTAATACAAAATATACTCGTTCTCATTAAAAATAATGCAATATTGTTTAGAGTGAGGGAGAGTGTTATCACACACAAACACACACATGACATGTGTGTGTGTGTGTGTGTGTGTGTGTGTGTGTGTGTGTGTGTGTGTGTGTGTGTGAGAGAGAGAGAGAGAGAGAGAGAGAGAGAGAGAGAGAGAGAGAGAGAGGCATATCTGATTTATTTTAATCGGTAGTTTTTTTGGTGGAAAAAAGGAGGAAAGGGAAGGCCACACGACAAACATACTCACCATGCAACCAATCAAGCATTATGTTAGTAGGAGACACCACTCCTTTTTCTCTACCCCACATAAGGATCATGTTATATTGGAGCTAATATGTTACCACAAGCCAATTCTCTCAACCAATGTGGAATAATCATTTGATTTTACAAAAAGGTATTTCATGTTGTAGAATCAATTCCAAGGCATATAGATGTTAGGCATATTTTCTTTAAATGAACATTTTTAAGATTTAACACATGAAAGGGGTACTATGGAGGATTAACAATGGAACATTTTTTATTTTATTTTATTTTTTGTGACACAAGGGAAGAGAGGGGAAGGTTGAGCAATAAACATACTTACCTCACAAAAAATAAACCATTATGTTAGTAGGAGACACTACTCCCTTGTGATTTCTCTCATTGGCATAAGGATCATAGTATATATTAGTGAAGGCCATCTCAACCTACTTCCCTTAGTGAATAGCCATGAAGGCCCTAGTCTCAACTTCAACTCTCTCGAGTTAAGAATGTGTTCTCCCATCTCAAGTTGAGAATGTGCATTCCCATTGTAATGGAAACTAGTCCCTCACCCTATTAGTTTCCTTTCACTGGCGTTCAATGCTCTCTTTCATCCTATTTAATTGTAGGGCCAAATATTTCATGTTTCCATTGGTCTATGTTACATCTCTCTCACAATGTTTTAGACCCTTTTAGAGATCCTTCAAGCCATAAATGATACAACAATGGTTACGATAATGACAGTGTGCCATCAATGAACATAGTTGTCCCGTGAGAAAGCCTCAAACAACTTTGAAAAAGCTTGGTTGGAGGTCAAAACTCACCCCCAACTCATACGCAATGCTCTCTGCCTCTATTATGACTATACTTAATGCCATAGGTTTCTAATTCATCCCACATGTAGGATGTATTTCCTCCATCTTACCCTTATTAACATTACCAGAGAGAATGGAGTTAATATCCCTTGGGGTGAGGTCATGTGGATTAATGTAGTTCCTTCTCACTGGATGCATGCTTATAGATGTGTGGTGAAGTTATGCACACTCCTTAGTGTCATTCATGGAGGGGGATATGTGGAGAATTATAGCCTACCCACTCCCATTTCATGTATATAATTCTTTTTCCAAGAGTGACCCCCTCATTAGTTTGTGTATCCACCTCTAAGTTGAGTGAGGGGAGGATATGAAAAAAATCATTTGAGTTAAATTCCTTTGTTGTAGCAATAATTAGTCGTCATATTTTAGCTAGAGGAAGAATGGATGAGAGTGTTTGTGATCCGGATTATTTTCGGCACGAAATGAGAGCGGAGATATAATAAAGAAATGTACAGAGATGTATCAGATATCCAACAATATAACATAAATATATCATAGATGCAACCATAAACACAGAGATACAATAATACACAATTTCTATTAATGAGTGAAAATGTACAAAGACTGTAAAAATACAGAGTGAAAGACTCGCTAGAATGGTGGCAACTTATCTCTAAGAAGAGATGTGATGGCTACTCGCATTCACAATAAGATGATTTACAATGAGGCTCTAAAGGCTTTTTTAACATAAAGAAAATCCAAAACCCCAACCCCAGAAGATGAAAAGCCAACAGTTTTGTGGACCCCGTTTTGGGTAGTTTGGTGTATCAACTTCACGGGGGTGTAACTTTGGCATACGATCTCCGTTTGGGGGGCACAATATCTTGTTGGAAATGTCTATCCAAGGACTACACATGTTGTTGTCAAAATTTGACTTTGACTACAATTTGACTATGGTGAGCCCTAAAATCGTTGTTTAGGGCCTCAAAACGGCCCCGAAAGTTTGGGACTCGAAAACTAGGAACAAAACTGCTAAACTGAAACTGTCAAAATGAGCTAGTTGCAATAGGTGGGTGGCCACCGATATCCACCTGGATCAATTTGATAGTGCATAGTTCTTATGATAATTATAGAGTCTCGATCACCATAGCTTTGCTAACTCTATTGTCTTTAATAACTATGAGTCCCTTTAACACTACAAATACTTCCACCTTGTATGTGGTGATACCAACTCCTCAAGCATATCATGCCCCCAACCCCCTACTTTCAGCAACACCACCCTTATTTTATCAACCAACCAAGATTTCATTACCCAATAATGTAAGTATTATTTATTTATCTTTATTATAATTACTCAATGATATTAAGTGTTGTTGAGAGAAGTTTCCTTATATTACAAAGTAATTAATAATACATGTTCTTGTCCCATCATCTTCATCTTCTTTGAGTAGAATTTTGTTGAATTAAAAAACACAATAATTTTTTTTATCCAAGTTTATTCTTTAAAAGTATTAAAATGTTTCTTTTAAACTTTGAATCTTTATTATATATATCATGTATTATATATATCATGTATTAAGAGGTAAGATGTTTTTGTATTATATATATCATGTATTAAGAGGTAAGATATTTTTCGTTTAAAGTATGTGACAATTCAGTTTAATTGAATTGAATTGTATGACTATTTAATTTATATATAGATATGATTAACTATGAAGAAGTGAGTATATCATTTTGAAAAATTCAAATTGGATAAAATAATAATAACACTTCACTTTTACCAAAACAACAAACCCCTAACACAAAATTTAGTTTATAATTTATTGGCTTGTTTTATGTGGATGGAACTTTGTAGAATTAGAAACATATGCAACATTTTTCTATTACATTATTCTCTACCAATGTAACTTGCCCATATGCTTCCCTTGGTCCCTTACATATGCTTCCCTTGGTCCATGTGAATCCTATGTATATAATCGAATCATAATTTTGAAATTATAAGTCCACGAGAGTACATTATGTTTCTTGAAATGAAAAATCCAATTAGGGAACCCCAAGGTTTCACATCCCTATATAAGTCCATGAGAGTACGTTGTATTTCTTGAATTGAAAAATCCAATTCACTCACCCCAAGGTTTGAAATCCCTAAGAACCTTGCCAATGCAAGATTCATGCACGTTCTTGGAAGCTTTGCAATTGTTTATGCAAGGGAGAGAACACATCCATTCATCTATGTGCCTTGATTTAAGTTCCATAAGAATAATGGTGCCCAGTTGAGTGTTCAGAGATTGGGGAATTCCAAGACCATAAGAATCCCATAAAATTAGGGGTTCAGAGATTGGGGAATTCCAAGACCATAAGAATCCCATAAAATTAGGGCCAATCCAGGCATCAAGAGGGCTGTGACAAAATTGGAATCACAATATGAATCCATTGGGTACTCCCAATTTCAACACATGCCAGAGAATGAGGAGGGGACCATGGTAACCCAATTGTAACCAAACCATGGTTAGCATGGTCAAAGGGGGTGGTGAAGCTTAGGTGAAGTGTTGGAGGTGTATTCGCCTAGTCTTGCTCACCTAACAGTAAGAAGAAGCCCACGTGAGAGATCGTACAAGGTGCCGGCAGGTTTACCTGCCGGTCATATGACACATGGCCGCCATATAACGTCAAGGAGTAGCAATTTAAGTTAATGCTGCGCGTTACATCTGTCTAGATCCGCCAAAGCTATTGGCCTTTGTGAACACAACAGGACTGGCTGATCGACCTGCGTTTTGTTCCATGATAGCAACCATTCTCTAACTTTTAACCCCAGCGCTAAATCTCATCCCTCTTCCTTCCTGATCGCTTCAATTAAATTTGGCCTACGAAATCTCATCCGTCTTGCTTCCTGACAGCTTCAATTAAATTTGACCTTCAAGGTCTGGAACTGGTATCAATGGCAGCTTGGATTTGAATTGGGTTCTGAAAATACAGGCTTTTTAGGAAGGCAAGCTGTGTTTATGTTTTCATTTCGGCAATGGGCTTGCTGGTTCATTCTATGGCGTTTCACAGAGCTTGGAGAAGAAGTCGGAACAGTGAGAAGAATGGTAGTTGAGTAACATTGAATTTATCTCGCTTCAAAGGCAGAATATGCATAGTTTGATCGTGGAAAGTAGGTCAGATTTCTGCAAGGATTTTGTTCATGACTGGATATGGTGCAGGAGTTGAAGGGCATCGATTTATGGAACTTTCAGTATGAGGGACTGTAGATTTCTGTGCTGATCATGTTGTGGAATGCATGGCATATTTTAGGGATAGAAGGCTAAAGCTAACAAGGTATCTTTGGAGCTGGGGCAGACTTTAGAGTTCTGAGCTGGGTTTTTTTGAGTTTTTCAACGGTAGAAAGGATCGATCTTGTGATCTATTGTATGGAGTAAAGAAGCAGATGCCCCAGGCCATACAAGGTTAGCTTTTCTTCTATGTTACTTGTGAAGTCATTTTCAGTATTATGAATATTAGGTTAGATGGTGTTTTCTTCATATTGATGGAAATGATTGCTAATTGTTAGAATAACATTGTGTTCTATTATTTGCTTGCAGGCTATGGCTCTTGTCGATTTCACAGAAGTGCCTAGGACTAGGCTGAGACAACAGATGCAAGCTGCTGTGCAAAGTATACAATGGACGTACTCAGTCTTCTGGCAGTTTTCTCATCCAGAAGGGTACCAACTATGCTTCCTATTTTATTTTGTATCATGAAATCCTTGCACACTAACTTACTAACATTAGAATTCAGCAGTGTCATTTGTCAGACTGTGATTCTAAGGAACCCAGTTTGGAAGCTGTCTGAGCTTTTTTTTTCTTCTTCTTGTGGAATATATTCTAATGGAGGAAGATTAACAAAAAACCCTAACGCGCTCCATACCCATTTCAAGAAATAAATCCCATCGTCAGTCAGCTTTTCTCAGTCCTATACTTTCAGTACACAGTCGGCCTTTCAGTCCTATTAATTGGTTCTAACAGTCATAAACTCTCAGTATTTTAATGCTGAGAACATGTATTTTAGTTCTAGTCTTTTTTGCATTACCAACCTTAGGATTTCAGCCAAATCTGGAATTCTTGTGCTGCTTTCTAATAGAAAAACTCATAGAAACTTTCATCGATTATAGCAAACTTTTCAGAGACCCGAGAACTTGACATTGACTTCTACCTCGATCTCGAATTCATTTGATCACAGCTGTACTGTTGCAATATTATAGTTTCTTACCATTAAAAAATTCTATTGTAAAGGCGTTATTATTTCTGATCCCCATGGTTTCAATACAATGTACAGGTTGTTGGTATGGATGGATGGATTTTACAATGGAGGAATAAAGACGAGGAAGACTGTGCAACCCATGGAACTGAGCCCTGAAGAGCTGTGTGCGCAGAGAAGTTTGCAACTGAGAGAGCTGTTTGAATCTCTTTCTGCTGGAGAAACGAATCCACCTACTAGAAGACCGTGTGCTGCATTATCTCCTGAAGATCTTACTGAATCTGAGTGGTTCTACCTGATGTGCATGTCATTCACTTTCGCTCCGGGAGTCGGGTAATTCTTTCCAGCTTTCTTTTCTGTTTCTAGCTCTGCCATTTGCCATTTATTTTTGTTTGTCTGATATGTTGAAAATTGGACGTTTAGGTAGAACAGTAGGACATGACATAGAGGTTTGAGAAATTAATTATTGTCAGGCTGGTTGGATTTAACAACGACCGGTCATCTGACACTGTTCATCACACCATTTTCAAAGAACTAGAGTCCACATTATACTGATGAATGCCCATGTCTGCTGTGCTCAATAGAGTCAAAGAAAAATAATGGATAGGGTATAAGGACAAATGGAAAATGGTTGAATAAGGCTTTTCTCCTTGCTGTTATACTGCAAATTGATGAATTTTAGTGGCAAACAACATTATTTTGTAGTTAGATAACATGACAAAAGTTTGGCATATTAATATTGGTCACTTTTCAGTGCATTAATGTTGTCAAGGACAATGACATCATGCCAATGTGGATGGATAACTCACTGAATCACCCATGGTCATGAGAGTTAACTCTCCACGACTCTCTTTCCTATTTCCTATTTCCTGGCATGCCAATGTGGATGGATAACTCACTGAATCACCCATAGTCATGAGAGTTAACTCTCCACGACTCTCTTTCCTATTTCCTGGATTATTGTAATATAAAAAACAAACAAATTTATAATGGTTTAGTCTTCCCTTAGCTAGAGGATAAATATTTTTAATATTTAAATTTTTTGGTGTTCAATTAATCTATATTCCTGGGTAGTAGTTAGTGATAACTGTCTAGTTGACCCCAAAAAGTTCTAAGTGAATTTAGTTACAATAATATTCACTCTATACATTAATAGAAATGAGTTTATACATTTTACTATATTAATACATGTATTAATACAAATGTATATAAAAAGTTTATTGATTTGTTGTATTTTATTATTTATCATAATAGAAAAGATTGGTATTAAAGATCAAGCTTTGTAAGTTTTCATTCACATTAAAGTAGTATTAAAGTATTAGTTTGCATATTGTAGAAGTTACCAATATAATTTATGGTATATATTAGCTCTCACACAAAGAAGATTGAAGATGTTGGAATTGCTAATATTAATAGCAAAATAGAGAACTTCAATGAACAAATAACATATATATTTCTTAGATGCCATAAATTTTGACAACTTTTATGAGAGTATTACAAATAGGTATCTCTTCTAAAAGTTCTGCGAGACATTCCATTCTAAAATCAAGAAACATCCTATCCGTGTCATTGGATTTGGGATCCAATGTTCAGATGAAGGTGGAAATTCCACCTCATGATAATGAAATCAACGTTCTCCAACTCAATGATTTGTTGAGGAAATTTTATTCCTATTATGAGGTACATCATATATAGATGAAGACATAGTTACCTTCATAAACCCTTGAATGTGCAAACAAGCTTTTCTATGGTGGAACTTATCTAAGTGCAAACAAATGCTTACTTCCATTGAAGCCATGATGAGGGGCTCGAGTTCAAGATTTTTATCAAAGATAAGTTTGATTTCATCAATTATTACAAGGACAAACAACAACATTGGAAGTATTTGTGACAAAATTTAAACCATTCGATGTTGTTTAAATCCAAGAATTCAACCACTATACTCTTAGGCTTAAAGTGATGGGAAAATAAATAAAAAGTAGTCACAAGTTTATTGGTTGATTAACCAACCCAATATAGAAGAAATTTGAGATGTTTGACATTTCAACTCTAGAATATTATTCTTGCAAGATGAAGTTAGTAGAGGCAAAAAGTAGTAGAGGAAACCAAATAATGTTATTGACACTAATCTAGTCCAAGGAAGAAGATTGTTATAAAATATGACACAACTAAGAAGTAATTCAATAGGAATGTGCGATAGAATATTAACTCCAAATCATCAAATGAAGTATAAAGCTTCATGAAAAGGGGTAATGAAGTACTTGAATCCACGATTGAAGAAATCCCCCTCATGCCAATTGTCCATCCTAGTTGCATGGAGTGTGAAAATAACTATGAGTTAAGATCTAAAATAAGGAGCCTATTACTAGCAACTAATGAGATTTAATCTTAGAAGGGGTAGTCAAGAAGCATAATCTTTCTATAGTAGAATATCTTGATCCCTACACCTTGGGTTGGCTAATTAGTAGGAGCAAGTGCTTATCATACAACACAAGTGTGACACTAAAACCCCTTCATATCAATCGATTGTACGGATGAATTAAAGTTCGATGTGGAACCTATGGATGTGAGTTGTGTAGGTTTGGAAATCCTTATTTATGGGATAAGGATCCAATATGTCAATGATGCAATAACCAATACATATCAATGAATGAAGAACAAGTATGTTTTGTGATAGGTAGAAAATTATAATACCCTTAGTGTTGGTTATAATCATCGAAGTTTTGAGACTTATAGAAGCCTAGGGATAGTTTACATTGCTTGTTTTGTGACTAGAGAAGGACAAACATTCTATAGTTCTCAATTGGTGTTAGAACTCTAATGATTATTCACAGAGAGTTTTGATTGATTAGGAAAAGTCACTTGAGTAGAAGTAATTGGATAATTTGATATAATGCTATTTTTTTTAGAAACCTTAAGGTATCACTCAAGTAGTTATACAATCAATCACAATATAAGCCTACAATAAGGACTCGGTTTCCTTTTGAGGTGTTATATATAGCTTCATGATTGGAGAAGCAAGAGATTAAGAGGAAAATTTAAAACTTGCTAGATAATGGACACATCCACTCTAACTCATTGCCATGTGGACCAATGATCATGTTGGGTCCAAATAAGGATGGATATGGAGAATGTGTATGGATAATCAATTTATTAACATAATTAACGTTAAGAATCTATATCCATTATTTCTAATCAATAAGTTATTGGATCAATTCTAATTCTAGGTATAAGTTTTAGTAATAATTTCAATATGAAATTAACTTATCACTAAATTCACATAGATTCTAAACATACATGGAAGACCACATTTAAAATGTGCCAAGCACTCTTGGAATGACTAATAATGGCATTTGGTCTTACTAATGCTTAAGGCTACACAATTCAAGAGGATGATTAGTCACCCTATATTGACTCATTTATAACTATTTATTTAGATGTCATTTTTATAAATACTCGAGGGATTACTTGCAGCAATTTGACCAAGTATTTGTAACATCATGCATAGAGAATGTGCCAATTAATTTAAATAAATGTCCATTTAGTCAACATGAACTTGTTTATTTTAGATTATGTGAACCAATATGGATTCACCATTGATCAAGTGAATATTCCAGCGATATTCAACTATTCACCACAACAAAGAATTTATAACCTATGAAGTTCCACATGTATAACAAACTATTTACTAAAATCCATATCTTTTTTCTCGTGTCTCTCTCATGTAGCCTAAGCATTTGGCATGATTAAGTAATAAGTACTAGTCTCTACTCATGTCTTCACTTTGATCTATTCAATGAGACTTCAATATCTGGATGGATGCTTTTAGATATATGATGGGTATAATTTTGAGCATCTCTAAAAACTCATTACATTTCACTTAGAAAATGATCAAAAGTCTGATATTCCTTAGGTGAAGCTATTAATAGTTGGTGACATTATTTGCTGGATAAAGATACGATCATGAATATTTGTTGGAGTGTAAAAATTTAGTCTATGATCAAAAGTCTGATATTCCTTAGGTTAAGTGATGTAGGAGCATCGCTCCAAAGCCCAGCTACATGCCAGCTAGCTCAACAATGCGCACATTCAATGGGATGAAGAGAGGCACAACCCTCTTGTTTCAAATTTTGAATTTGAAATTTGTATTAAATGTTTGTAAGGCTAGTAGAGCCAAAGCCATGCCTTTGAGCAGGCTGTAGTTAAAGAAGGCCTTTAATGGTTGTAAGGCTGGATCTAGCTCCGATCTGGACCAGACAACCCATTCAATGTAAAGTTAATGTAATTGAATAGGGTAGGTGAGATGGAGGGAAGAGCTTGAAGAGCCCCCTCAGGTAAAAGATTTTTGGATCTTGTTTAGGAAGTAGGTAGAGAGGTAGTTGGGTAATTCGAGTAGAGAAGAGAAGAGAGGAGATCCGAGACTCTGTTGCAGTCCGAGCTCAAACACATTGTAAAGAGGCATTTTCAGATTAATACAATCAGAGCAGTTTTTCCTGCATGTTATTCTGTGTATGATGAATGTCTTCATGTGTGTGTATTTATATGTTGTAGATGTATGATTAAGTGTGCATTTACAGGAGACATATAGATTTTCCTTTTTGTGGGCTCTTTGATTTCAAGTTTGGGGTTCTTTGAGGCTTCATGCCAAGAGGGTGTGACCCATTTCGTTATTTTGGCTACAGGAAGATGCAGGGGTGAGAGTTCAGAACTCTTGACCCACGAGATCCTGAAAGGATCTGAGTCGTTGGATCAGGGAGGCTCACAACCGTTGATCTTGCTCAGGAGAAGGAGGACCGGAGTTTCGGGATTTCGGTATTTCGGATACCAGAAGTATGAGAGGACAAGGAATTGTTGCGTTGGGATTCGCAAAGTTTCGAAACGCGAATTCCCGAAAGCATAGGAGGAGTATTGCCGGGTCACAAGACAGGATCAGATTTCGGTATACCGGGGTTCGGGATTACGGAAGTCCCGAGGACAAAGAGTGGGGCAACTTGACGGTGAAACTCCCGAAGTCGCGAAATGCGACGTATTGTTGAGTGGGGTTGTGGTCTCAAGATTTGATATTTCGGCATATTGGGGTTCGACATTTCGGGAATCCTGAAGACAAGGTATCGGAGTATTTCGGCGTTGGAAACCCCGAAGTTCCAAAAGAAGGACTGTGATCACGGAGGACACAGTTAGAAAGACCGAGATTTTGGTATTTCAGCATTTCGGGTTTCAGAGGATCGAGGAGCTAGAACTCTCGACATTTGGGTTCGCAAAATCGTGAAACCCAAAAATCCTTTTCGGCAAAGGGTCACAGTTATATCTGGGAGGCCGTGTGGAAGGTCATTGTTGGTGGCCACGTGGAGGTGAAAGCTCATGCCCAATGCATGTTTGTGTAGGTGGGGTTTTCAAGGAAGGACCTGTGGATAGAATTTTTTAAGGGTTTCTGAGTAAGAGCCCGAAGAGCTATTTCGACTCATTGGAGGAATTCAGAACGATCCTATAGCGGACTCTGGCCCGAGGGTCAGGGGTCTGCGCCAAGTGGTATTAGAGCAGGATTTGACTTCTGTAGGCGATAGAGGCAGCTTGCAGAAGAGAAGCAGAAGGAGACAGAGCGTTGGAACTCTGTGGTGATTGCTCGCAGGTACGCAGTAGTCAAGAAGACAGTCGGGAGGACTGTAGGAGACACTGGAAACACTCATGGTTGCAGAGTGACAACAACAGACTTGCCAGGAGGGCAGGTAGAAGGCAGGAAAATGGCTACTAAAGGCCATAGACGTGGTGGAAAGAAGAACCACCAACAACAGAGAAAAGATGAGATGGATAAGGAACTCATTGAGATAAGAGCGAGGATGGAGGAACTTGCACTGCAGATGCAACATGATGCAAGATCACATTGGGTGTATGAATGGCCCATGGGGACGAAGGTAAAATGGCCAGTTAGGGAATTGGTGGCCAAAAGACAACGGAGGCTGATAAGAGGATGGTTGAGGCATGATGGAAGCCTCAAGAATGATGAGGAGGAGATGGTTCAGGTATGTGAACCAGAGGCTAGGAGAAATATCAGTGATGTCGAGGATGAACTGAGGTCACAAAATGATCTCAAGGACTGCCAAGAGGGCAGAACAGAAATTTCCAATTGCTAGGTGGATAATGAGATGAGATCGTTGTGGGATCTCATAGACTGTCAGGAGGACAACAGGGAAATTTCATGTTGCCAAGAGGGCAATAAGGTGAGATCACTGCGGGGTCTCATAAACTTCCAAGAGGGAAGGACTGGAAATTCAGATTTCTAGGTGGGCAATAAGATGATATCCGAGGATCTTATAGACTACCAAGGGGGCAACAGAGAAATCCCATACTGCTAGGTGGGCAAGGGAGAGCAGATGAGCTCAGAGGTGAGTTCATATCAGCAATAGGAGCTGATGGAGAAGAAGGATCAGACACACTTTCTGATCATTGGAGGAATTCAAATATTCCTGCTAGGTAGCCCAGTTGAGGCGAGAGTTTGTGTTGCCGATGTAGCAGCAACAGAAAGACAGCTAGAGAGACTGTCAAAGAAGAGGAAGAGTTGGAGCAGATATCAAAAGCTGCCCAAGCAGAAGAAGGAAATGAGCATTCCGAGGAATGGCTCAAAATTTTCAGCCAGGAAGCTGAAACAGAGACGATTGCAACATTGGAGCTTGCAGCAGAAAAAGAAGAAGAGGCAGACAACATGAGCTTTGCTAATCTGTGTGAGCAGATTGAATCCCTGGAGAGAAGGGTGATAGTGCAGAGAATGCACATCCAACAAGTCAAGTTGGAAGCAGATGCAGGAGGAGAATACCAGCCCAAGGAGCAACTAGGAGAGGTTGGGCTTGAGCCAACACAAAGAGATATGACAACAACACTGTCACAGGAAAAAGCTGAGCAACAACTCAGTAATGAGATTGCAGAATTGGAATCTGCCACAGAGTGGCAACTTAAGGCCATGAGGGGTGGAGAGGATGACATGGGAGATCATGATGATCTGCCCATTTGCAGAGAAGAAATGCAGCCAAGGAGACTGCATACATAGAGCCAGCCATGGGAGCAGCTGGACAAGGAGATAGAGCAGGTCAGGAGGCTGATGTTGAAGTCAGCACAGGAGACTGCCAGTAGAGAAAGGATGAGCAGAAGAGGGTCTGCCATAGTAGCAACAACAACAACAATAGAGCAGTGGAGCAGATGAATAGCTCTAGAGGAGTGTTTGGGATCCAGGGTGATTTCAACAGCCAGGGTGGAGAGCTCATGAGTAGGAGCTCATGAATTTTTCATAGCAGAGGAGTATGATGCAGGAGCATCGCTCCAAAGCCCAGCTACATGCCAGCCAGCTCAACAATGCGCACATTCAATGGGATGAAGAGAGGTGCAGCCCTCTCATTTCAAATTTTGAATTTGAAATTTGTATTAAATGTTTGTAAGGTTGGTAGAGCCAAAGTCGTGCCTTTGAGAAGGTTGTAGTTAAAGAAGGCCTTTAATGGTTGTAAGGTTGGATCTAACTCCGATCTGGACTATACAACCCATTCAATGTAAAGTTAATGTAATTGAATAGGGTAGGTGAGATGGTGGGCCTGGGTCCTGGATGCCTTCGGCGCTCCGCGTCTCGCGGCTAGGAGGAGGCCGCTCCTTGTGCTTCAAAGCTATGAAAGGCGAGGTGGTGACATAGCCTAATCGTGTGCCATGCGTCCCTCTGGATGGACGGTCCTGATCATCTCGACAATATTGTGGGCCCGGGTCCTGGATGCCTTCGGCACTTCGCGTCTGGCGCCTGGGAGGAGGCTGCTCCTTGTGCTTCAAAGTCGTGATGCGCGAAGAGGCAATAGAGCCAAATCGTGCACCATGTGTCCCTCTCAAGTGCTAAAACTCGTGCAACCCCGTGGCTCTGGCTTACCCGATGACTGGCGATCTGCTCCATCGATCGATCCTCGCTGTTGAATCCTGGATTGCTCATCTGCTAGCACTTAAGTCCAAAATGGACATCTTCTATATGCTGCACTTGGCGCTCATGCCTGCAAATGAATAAAATGTATTTGATGGGTTCTTTAAGCCCCATTTCTTCGAGTTTACGCCACAGACTCGAATCTTGGAGAGAAAACACCCCCCTTGCAAGAATTTGTGCTAACAGGCTCCATTCTCTCAACTGATGACAGAGTTCTCACACGTGTCTTAACCCCATCGACTACTTAATTTTCTTAACGTACTTGAAACTAGGTTGATTTGGATCAACTATGCTTATCTGACTAAAATCATGACTTGGTCGATGCCTGAAGACTGGATGAATCAAACCGTCATTGGTTTCTTTGCGTGGGTTGTTTTGCTTGTTTGATTATCCATCGTTTGTTGGTTAGAGGAGGTTCTAACACCTGGTTCATTTATGGTCAACTTACACATTATAGTTTGCTCATCTCTCTCGACTGATTGAAGGTTCGACCAAGGGTACATTCATCGACTATAGAAGAGCATCGACTCAAAACCTTTTTATGTGGAGATTCGAATTAATATTGCTCTGACTCATTGTCTTTCTTTGAATGGACATCGACTCAAGCCTACATGACTAGTCATTGACCTTAGCATTCCTTCGACTGAATATTTGAAGATTCACGCGACTTGATCGGGCTCCCTCGATCAAGACTTGACTAGCATGGATGAAGACCCATTGGAGGGTTCGACCAACCTTTTTTTTGTCCAATTGGTGCAAGTGTCGTTGACTACTATTGACCGAGGAGTCTCCAACATGGTATTCAACCAAAACCTCACTCCACTCGACTAGAATAAATTCGATGGACAAACTAGGGATGCGTGCATAGATACCCTTGGCATTGATTGTTGATTGCAAAGTAGTCGATGAACTACTGAAATATAAAGGAATTCCTTCTATGACTGAAGGAGATTTGATGAATGTGTTGCAGTTTTGGAGGAGAGATGCTCACTCAGGTCTATTGCAATTAGGAGATGCACATGTGCTCATGATAACATAGAGGATTTTCTAGTTATTGGGCTTGCCTGACGACTAAACAAAAGGGAAATTTTTTACTAACTTGGTATAAGTCGATTGGTGGTCTACGCTGAGAACTAGTGAATTCTTGGCATGAACAACCATATATGTGTGACTGATACAAATACTTTATTTCTTGTCGTAGATATTTCCCTCTATTGGCAATGGGCATGCTTGATGAAGATCAAGTTCTGGTGCTTCAAAAATTGCAAGATATTCATGAGAAGGTCATTGACTTGGAAGAATCTCACAACCAACTTCGTGTAAAGGTCACTGACTTGAAAAATGTCATTGCACAATTGCAGACTGAGAATCAATGATTAAAGAATGAACTGCAAACATCCCATACCCAACTGGAAGATGAGGTTGCCCTCTTTCAAACCAAACTTATGCAATGATTTGATGAAAAATCTAGGAAACGTTTTGACCTAGAACAGACAATGGAAACCATTTTTCAAGATTTTGTGGATGATTTTGGCAATAAATCAGACCTTGTTGATGATCTCATGAAGAAGGTGAAAAACCTTTTTCATGTATACAACCATTCTTTGAGTATGCCACATTCTCTGACTTCTTCACTAACATAAAATCAAATGTGTACAACCATGCTCTTATACTCTTGAATCTTAATCTTTCCTCTCCTTGTGGAATTTATCGACATTTTCCTACCACGAATACAAATTCTACATGCAACCTTTTCTCTCTAATATGGCTAACATAAAGAAAATTTATACCTAGACTAGAAATGCAAAGAACATTTTTTAACATGAGCTTCTTGCTTCTTGATATTTGTACCTGTACATCCCCATGCCCTTTAATGACATGGGTCCTACTTTTTCCTAGTGTAAATGTGTTTGATATGAGTATAGTTTCTACAAAGGAAACACATTATTGTCTCCAATTTGTTATATCTTGTGAGGTGCCCATGTCAAAATAATATATTTCCATATTACAATTGAAAACATACACATTCCTCCTTTAACTTGCATGCTTCTAAGAATATGAACTTTGTGGGCTTCCATATTATAACAAAGTCTAAAGGAAAGAAACTAAATCCCAAAACAAGAAGAAATTACATTCTATACTTTTCCCCACCTATTATGGCGTGGAATAACCATGACTATATCTTCCTCTTAGATCTTTCTCTCACTTAAAATTTTAATTTATTTCATTTGGCACCATATTCATGTCAACATTCGTGTCAATATAAATTAGCATATTATTCTAACGTTATGGCTACCATGGTAAACTGTATTTGTCAAATTTCTATCAAAACAATTATTTTGATGTCCTCTTATCTTTTGAGCTCTTTTGGCCTCCTAGACTTGTGAGTGCCTCTAAGCACTAATATATTCTTCCCACATCTTCCTTACATGGGTTAAAACAATGTCTATAAATCTCAATCTTAATAAAAATGGCACCCAAAAGGTTAAATTAGAATTAAATACATCACTTCTTCGCTCATCCCACCATATAACTTATTCTTTCTATATCTTACCACTACCACACACCTCTTTCTACGCCTAAGACTCATTTTATACTTCTATATCACTTAAAACAAATTATTATCTTTCCTCCATACTACTCATAGATACCTAGATGCATATTTTAGCTTTGAAGTTCGCTTCCATCTAGAATCTCAATTTTATGGATGTTGCCATACTTCTCATTTTATATTTAACTTCTACCTAAAAATAAACATAAAACCTACCAAACATTTCTTCTATGGCCAAAACTATTTTTTTTTTCTATTTATCTTCCATAAATAATTTTACATCTAATTTTTATTACCACTCATACTTACATTATAATTCTAAAAAAATTATACTACCATACAAAAATATTTTCTTATATATTATAAAATAAAAATGTGTTACCTCTATGTCATGTGAAAACCCCATGCTTACAAGTCATTTTTTATATTCTAAATATTCTTCAAAAATTGTGTATTAGTTTCTTTATTTTTTTGTTTGTGAAGATTACAAGTCATATTTTATATTCTAAATATTTCTCAAAATTTGTGTAATACCTCTAATTTTTATTACCACACAAACTTGCATTATAATTCTAAAGAATTTATACTACCATATAAAAATATTTTCTTATATATTAAAAATTAAAAATGTGTTATCTCTATGTCATGCCAAACCCCATGCTTACAAGTCATTTTTTATATTCTAAATATTTTTCAAAATTTTTCATATTCTAAATATTCTTCAAAAATTGTCTATTAGTTTCTTATTTATTTTTTTTGTTTGTGATGATTACAAGTCATTTTTTATATTTTAAATATTTTTCAAAATTTGTGTAATAGTTTCTTATTTTTATGTTTGTGATGATTATAAGTCATTTTTTATATTCTAAATATTTTTGAAAATTTGTGTTTTTTATATTCTAAATATTTCTCAAAAATTGTGTAATAGTTTCTTATTTTTATGTTTGTGATGATTATAAGTCATTTTTTATATTCTAAATATTTTTGAAAATTTGTGTAATAGTTTTTTTATTTTTGTGTTTGTGATTCACTATTCTAATTTCAAGATATGTTTTTTTTATCTATTTCAAAATTTATGTAAGAAATTCCTCAAAGTTTGTGAAAATATGGCTTCAAGATAAAATAAAATAAGGCTTTGCACCTATTTTGTTGTTAACTAACCTTGTAACGTGAAGATTTTAGAGTTTCTAAAATACCATTCTCAAAATGAATCAATGAATCTAGCTATACATATGTCAAACAATTACTATAAATAATGTAAATGTAACTTGTAATCTTGAAAATGATAATAATGTCAATATGATTTGTGATTTTGACAATTACCTTGAATGTTATTTTCAAAATGAATCTAATTATAAATATTTCAAATACCTATAAATAATGTCAATAGAATTTGTGATCTTGAAAATGATAATAGTGTCAATATAATATGATTTGTGATCTTTAAAATGATATTGAAAAATCATCACATACAAAATTAAAATTAAAAGAAATATGTAAAAAAATAAATGACATTGTAATATGTGATTTTGAAAATGATTATAATATCGTCTTAGAAATGATAAGGAAGAAGAATACGCACATGGAAAAAAATATAAAAAATGATAACAACGATTCGTTACATGGAAAGTTTTTACAAAGTCCTGGGATATTGGAAAATGATTTTTTTTTCACTACTAACAAAGTCATAAAAGTAAGAAGAATTATTATATCAAAAAGTCATAAAAACAAGGAAGAATCATTATATAAAAAAAATAATAATAATAAAATAAAATAATAAAAGGAAGAATCATTATATCATAAACTTTTAAAAAGTCAAGGGATATTGGATGAAAAAAAGTTTTTTTTACTACTAACAAAGTCATAAAGTAAATCTTAAACATATTAGTATAATTAATTTAATGTTAATGTTATATTAATTAATATTGAAAATGTAATCAGTTTAATTTTTTTTTCTATGATGATGATGATGATGGTTAATGTTTATTAAGACAAAATTTGGTTTATTGGATCTTAAGAAAGATAAGAGATTATTTGTGTTTCTTTAGAATTTTATTTTTGTGCTAAAAAAACATTAAGAAAAACATTCCAAGATCACCATAGTTTTGATGAGTTAGAAGGTTAAGAAGGCTGGTATTGTGATAAATCTTTTGAAATTGAGATTTTATTTGGGTATATGAGGGACATTCTAAGAGAAAGTGATAATTTTCATTTTCAACTCTCTTAGTGTCACAAAGATGACAAATTATTTCAACCCATGGTGTTTTGGGAACTATCCAATGCCTAGTTTCACTATGAAGCTCATGAGAATTTGTTCTTATTTTAGCAATGTTGATTTTCTTCTTTGCACTAGTCAAAACAAAGAGCTACTTTTGATCTTCTAGATCAGGGTTGATCAACTCCTTATAGTATCTTATTTTTCTTTTATCATATAATTCTTTGTCACAATACAATTTCCCCTTAAACTTAGATGTAGTAATATTTTTAATATTATGGTTATTTTGTAAAATGACCTCTTTCTTTATTCCTCAATGGTTTAGCCAAGACTTGGCATCTTTATGCCACCCTTGCTTGAGTTGTAAGTAGTTTTGGCTAGAGTTTGAAGCGATTTTGAGAAACCTCTTGTCTTCCATGTTGTTTATATTATTCTTGTACATTAAGTATCTAATCATAGTCATGCTCTTAATGGGGGAAATGATCGCTTTGATGAGGAGGATATGATAGGGTGTATTTCCTTTAATTTTGAGATTATAAGTTATAAAATTCTTTTGGATATGTTTTATCTTTCTTCACGATTTTCTAAATATACTACATCCCCAAACTTCACATCCACATAAGATAACATGAGTGACGAGAGTCTTAAAGAGAAGTTTTTTCTTATCCCATAATCAAAGGTCCATTGATTTACAATTGTTTGCAAGTCCATAATAAGCTTCCCACCCACCATTTATCATTTTCTCAATATTATAGTTGTAGTTGAATTTGTGATGAATATCAATTCCAAAATATTTGTATAAAAACACTTATATTAAAAAAAATATTTTAAAATAAAACAAATTTAAAATTCAAAATAATAACATTATAAAAATCATGCAATAATTAACATTAAAATACCCTTACAATAATTTACATTAAAATATTTATCTAAAAATTAATTTGATGAAAATTTGACAATTATTCACTTTATACTATTTGAAAACCCCAAAATTTTAAATAAACCAATACTTAATCATCCCAATATTAAAAAATTCATCATTATGATTTGTCCTACAATAATTAACATTAAAATATCCTTACAATAATTTATATTAAAATATTTATGTGAAAATTAATTTGATGAAAATAATTAACATTAAAATATCCTTACAATAATTTACATTAAAATATTTATGTGAAAATTAATTTGATGAAAATTTGACAATTATTCACTTTATACTATTTGAAAACCCCAAAATTTTAAATATACCAATATTTAATAATCCAAATATTAAAAAATTCATCATTATGATTTGTCCTACCTCCGATATGTAGTGCTCTAAGGCCCGTTAATATAAATCTATCTCGAATAAACCCATCCTTAATTATCAAATAAGAAAACATTCATCATTGTGATTTTTTCTACCTCCAATCCTTAATATTTGCCTTAATCATCAAATATTAAAATATTCATTCATCATTCTTAATCCTCTAATGATTTTTCCTACCTCCAACCCTTAATAATCAAATATTAAAATATTCATTCATCATCCTTAATCCTCTAGTGTTCTTAGGCTTGTCCATGTAAATCCTTCTTGTCATGTCAGAAGTTCATGGCATCATACACTAGTTCATTGGATTTTATATAACACAATGAATAAAATAGGTTTGTCCATGTAAATCCTTCTTGTCATGTCAGAAGTTAATGACATCATACACTAGTTCATTGGATTTTATGCAACACAATGAACATACAAACACTTTGGTAAATCCTATATGATATGCTTTAATGAAAAAAATGCTCTACATATGACTATGACCATTTTGCTTCAAAAATACCCTAACACTAGAAAACAAGTTTCTTCAAAATCTTCTAGAAATGTTGGTTTTACACTTACCTTCTTATCTATTTGGTATTTTGATGCTTGCATTTTCTAAATGACCAATATCTCTACGTGACCTTTTTAATATTTATTTTAACACCTTATATAGTTGTTAAATGTAGAGTTGTTGTAATTCATAGTATTAACATTGTATATATATTTAAAATTTCATTTTTACATTCTAGTTTTTGTCTTCCAATCAAGAGAGCATTGTTATGTTAGATAATTTCTTCTTTGGAATTTGGAATTAATAGTCGTTATTTGGAATTTGGAATTAATGGTCGATTTTTTTAAAGTTTACTTATCAATTATGTAAGCATTTATAAATAGTTTCTCCATCTTGTGTTAAGTGGATTTTTATTAATTCATATCCTATTTATGTTTTTATTATTAGATTTTTTCATCCTTATAATCATTTATATAGAAAAGAGGTGATGCCTATTTACAAGGAATAGGAATAGGAATATGATTCATCACCCAAGCTTATAGTTTTTGGTATGGGTGCATAGACACTTAACTAGAGGGACTACTTATCTTAATTAACTTCATCTCCAGGCCTCAAAAACTCAATCAAAATAAGATCTTGGAGCTTGGGAGGGTTAGATCCTCCATTGTATGCTTGATTTCAAGTAAGTCAAGGGAGACATTGACTACATCCTTTGCTAGTGAATCTACTTCTACATTGATCTTTCTATAAATGTGTGAAATAAACATGATGGAAATTTGTTCTTTTTTCTTAAACAAATATGACTTGTTATTGGTGGAATAGGTTTATGTTACATGTTTCTTCCTGTGGCCATCCCATGACTACCTATGAGTCCCCAAAGACCTCTAATTTTTTAATTTTGGCTTCCCAAGCAATGTCAAGGAATATAGAGACCACTAGCAATTCTACTCTATTGTTGGTATATCTCTCTACATCAAGCTTGGATGATAGTTTGGATTTTGTGGGCATTATAAGCAACCCCCTAGCCCCATTGGGGCATAGGTTACCTTGTGAGGCCCCATGAAAATATCCTCTTATCTAGGTGGGTCATAGTTTAGGTGTAGAAAGAAGCACATGGGCTAGGGTTGTATAGCAACCTTCTGTGATAGTTTATTGGCCTTCAACTTATAGAATATTTTGTGTGCATTTGCAACTTGATTTTGTAAGGTACATTCATTCCTTTCTAAACAATTAGACCACATTACCTTAAGTGCTAGGCCTTTATCATCCTCCACCACATTCTGAAACTGATGTTCCAAAGATTCCTTAGTGTTTTCCCCAATCCAATGTTGCAGGTGGTTACGCGATCATCTTAACATGGCCTAGATATCCTTTGTGAAATGACAATGGATGAACATATGCGATGTGGATTCCTCCTATTCCCCGCATAGAGGGAATCTACTAGGACCTTTCTAGCCCCTTCTTTTTGGCATTTCCCACATTGGAACACCATCTTTGATGGTGAGCCAAGCAAATAAAATGGTTTTTGGGGTTGTTTAGAGATTCCATAGCTTGGTCCACCACCCCTAACTATAACTATTGATTGGAGTACTAGGGGGGATTGTAACATATAGCCAACATATGCACTATATATCCTAGTCGATGGGTTTCCTCTCCGCACAAAAATATGTTCTTCATCTCGAAGGTTGATTCCTACATGTAGCAAAAAACTAGTGTATTTAGACTATTATTGCCTTTTAATGCCTAGTAAAACAATATCCTATGTAGAGTCTCATTCTTTTAATCGAAAACCAATGTCTAGAGCCACTTGGTTGAGAGTAATCCAATTTCTATTTTGCAATGTATATAGAAGCTAAAGAGCCATTATATAGTTCCAAATATGTGCCTAGTTATCCACACCTATTGTTAGCCTTGTACCATTTCTAATCTCCTAGCATAGGTGGTTAGTGATAATATAAGCAAACTAGATGAAAAATTTCCAAAAATTAACCTTCCATAATATTTTTTAAATGACATTTTGATCCAATTTTCCAATAAAATTGAAACAATATATTTATTATACAATATATTATGTGAAAAATTAATATATTTATTATACAATATATTATGTGAAAATTATTTTCTAAGTACCTTTTGCTACAATTTATTTATTTTAGTATCTTCTATAGTTGTTAGTTGTTGAATTCAAAGTTATAATTTGTAAAATTAACTATCAAAATTTCGTTTTTACATTATAATGTTATGCAATCCTTCCTCTCAAATCAATAGTTTGACAAAAGCAACAATAAAATATTTTTTACATTATAATGTTATGCAATCCTTCCTCTCAAATCAATGATTTGACAAAAACAACGATAAAAATATTTAGAAATGATATGTTTTTTTAATATCTAAATTCTAAAAAAATACACCTCCAAATTTAAGGCGTATATAGTCAAAAGGGTTAAAGGTAGAGCTCTCGCCTCTTTGTTATGTATATTTAAATTTCATTTATAATCCTATCAAAATAGAAATAAAAACACAACCCTTTTTTTTCTTAATTTTTAATTAGTGTAATAAGAAATCTAGCAAACAAACTACCCATGATGCATGGGTACAAAGAGGTATGCACATGCATATGCATTGTATGGCCTTTATGAAGGGTACATTCATAAAGATGTGGGACCATCATAAATGTTTAGCTTTCTTGTGTCTCTTTCCAACTGACCTTTTAAGGCATATTTTCCCTAATGTCATTTTACCCATTTACTCAAATGTTGTTTGATTTATTACTCGTTCACTTTTTACCCGTGACTATCACTCTCAACCGTTGAAACTTAGCCATCATATCATACAAACTTTACACAACACATTTATTAAATTAGAATGGGTTACATATTAGGGTTTAAGGTGATTGAATTAGGGTATAAAGGTTTCTAAGTTTATAAATATCGTTTATCTAATGTTTATTGATGATGTTCTCTTAATGTTGAAGGCTAATCATACGCAGTGGATAGTGATCCTGGACTTGCTTCAGGCGTTCTGTTCTGCTTTGGGTCTTTGCATTAACTTTGCAAAATCCACATCACATTATTGGGGGCTTAATGAAAACGAGCTCTGTTCTCTAAAAGTGTCCATCCCCTTTTCCTTCTTTGATTTGAGTCAAGGTTTCAAGTATCTTGGCTATATGCTAAAACCTAGTGCAAAAAATTCCGAAGATTGGCGTTGGCTAGTGGCTAAGTTTGAAAGAAAAATAGGTTTTTGGTGTAACAAGTGGTTGTCTCTGGGAGGGCCTTACGTCCTAGTTAAATCAGTGTTACAAAGCCTCTCCGTCTTTTGGATGTCTTTGGAAGGGATTCCCTGCTCTATCCTGACAATTTTGCATAGGCTTTCTTTCAATTTCCTGTGGAGTGGGTAAAACGACAATCATCGATTCCATCTGTGTAGTTGGGAAATTTTATCAAGACCCATAAGGGCCGGGGGTTGGGGGCTCAAAAATCTTACCATATTCAACTCGGCTCTTCTGGCAAATTCTTTATGGAGAGCGCTTACGCATGACAACATTTGGCATCGGATTATAGTAGACAAGTATTTGGGGAACTTGCCACTTCTCGACTGGATTAGAAAGCCTTCTCATCTTCAACGACGAGCGTCATCTATCTGGAAGGGTTTGACTTTATCTTCTCTGGTAGTTTTTCATTGGCTTAGATGGAAGCCTGGGTTGGGATCTGATATCTTAATTGGAAGGGACAAGATCCTTGGTTGGGAGGACCGATCGATCCTCTCAACACCGTTGCGTTCTCACCTTGCTTCAATCAAAATTTTGCGGCTGGCACAAGAAAGAGATCTGCACCGTGTCTTCCCCCTGTTGGATAAGTGGTTGAGTAGTGGTCGTCTAAATTTGAGCGGTGAAGCTGCCACCGATTGAGACGCCTTTACCTCTACACTGAGAAGTGCTGGTATCTCCCTCAATTCTGAGTCGGAGTCAATTTTTTGGGCCGGAGGCGACGCATCGGGGGTAGTAACTGTTAAAAATTTATACACGGCCCTGCTACAGTCGCTGGATTTTGGCATTGATAATCTATGGTTTCATCGATTGTGGAAGTGGTTGATTCCACTCAAGATCAAATTATTCATTTGGCTCTTTGCTAAAGGGAAAGTTCTCACCTGGGAGATGCTCCAGAAGAGAGGCTGGGAAGGCCCAGGGATTTGTAACCTCTGTAATCGCTCCTCTGAAGACATCCATCATATCTTAATTCATTGCAATTTCACGAGGGTTGTTTGGCAACGTCTGATCACCCATTTTTCTCTTAATTTACAGTGGAACGACTCCACTGTTGCAGACTGTTTCAAGTTGTGGTCATTGGAGAAATATGCCCCTGTCAGCTTGGCTGCTCATGCTTGCTGGTAGCTTTGGATCGAAAGAAATAAGGTGATCTTTGATGACCGTTCCCCCTCCCTTCTCTCTGTAGTGCACAAAATCTTGGCGTCTTTCTCCTGGCAGCTGTCTTCTATTAAAGCTTTCCCAATCAAAGTTTGTGAGATTACCTAGGTTGAGGGTTACACCTTAGCTTGCTTTGATGGTGCAACACAGTCCAATGGTTTATGTTGCGGAGCTGGTGGCATCTTCAAGACACATCCATCGAGGATCACCAAATGGTTCATCAACTACGGAGCAGGTTCTAATATTAAAGAAGAACTTATGGGTTTATGGGCTACCCTCACTTTGGCAACTTTCTGGTCGATTAAACAATTACAGATCCGTGGTGATTCAAGAGTTATCTTTGACTGGATAAACCATAAAAGTAACCTCCATGCAGTTAATATTGAGTGCCAGAAACAAAAAATGATGGAGTTGGCAAAAAATTTCAAAGATATCAGCTTCCACATATTTATAGGGTTCAGAATAAAGAAGTCGATGCACTCTCAAGGAGGGCTCTAAATGAAGTTGAAGGAAGACTATCGGTTTACCACTGGGACAGTGGGAAAGAAAGCCAAATATCCTATATTAATATCTTTGAAATGTGAAGGGGAAGGTGATTGAGTGTAGTTTTTGTTTGCACTTAGTATAGTTTACTATTGTTCTCCTATCAAGCATCTCATTTTGATTAGACTAGTTTTTAAGAAGTACTGATGTACCCTCCTTGTCTATTCCATGACATTGGACTGTCTAGACTAGATCTTGCACCTGCGTTTTGTAAAGGAATTTATACTCTTTATAAATTTGAGAAAAAAATTTCTTGGAAAAAAGGGTGATTGAGTTAGGGCATAATTAAAGAAATAACATTTGCTAGAGTAGAATGGGCTAGAGATTAAAGTTTAAAGTGTTTGAGTTAGGGTACAATATGTAGGACCAAGTTTTAGGGTGAGGATAGGGTATATAGATAGGGTTAATTTTTTTTTAAAGGATTATGAAGAATTATTGTGAAGATATCAAACATCTTATTTATATTAGAGGAAATATATTATTCATATTAGAGAATATAATTAGCATTATTTTAGTTAGTGAGATTTTTAGTAACAATATTTTGATATTAATATTAATGATATTATTTTAGGACTTAAATAATTAATAACTCATAATAATCAACCTAGATCCATCTTAATCCTATATCTAAGTGTCAAGAGGGATAAAATCTCTTTAGGTGAAAACCTCTTTTACAGTGCAAAACTTGAGAAAAAGTTTTCACCTCGAGAGATTTGATCCCTCTCTGCACTTGATAGATCCGGGGTTAAGATGAATCAAGGTTGGTTTAATTAATAAATATGCATTTAATACCATATTATTTACTTATACAAATCTTTAATTAAAGAATTTGGAATATAAATTTGTTTTTTATTGTACATGATGCAAGACGTGAACTAATGACACCAAAATCAGTCAAAATGGAAGTGAACCAATGAAAAAAGAAAAATTCTAGTAACTTCTTTGCAAATGAAGAAACCCTAGGATATATAGTAGGCCAGGTATGGCAGAAAATGTGACTCCACACTTGATGCTTTGCATTAACATGAAATATCTATAAATACAAATTCAAATGATGGTTGGTCTTCACCTTATGCGTGTCTCTTCCTATCACCTACGATTCTTTATATTTATCCTAAGTGATATTTACAATGATATTTACATAAGTAACACAATCACACAAATTATATGTCCAACATCG
>ML804667.1:148893-170338 GCA_009831015.1 Picea engelmannii | reverse complement strand
TGTTACGAGGAAAATCTCTCTATGGCTAGGGGAAAATCACAATAGACGAAACAACACCCGAAAATCACCTCTAATATCAAGTATTCTATATAAATGAAATGCTAACAAGAGAATGATAGAAGCCTACCTTGTCCAGACATTCGAAGAAGACCATTGTTGAACACACGACCCGAAGCTTTATACCTGCAACTTGTCTTCAACAACCAAGATACGCAAGAATGTGGTAATGATATATAATGTTAGCATATAAAACAACATAATCCATTAACATACATAACAAATACGCCCATGGAAATCAATACAAATATTTGCAAGATATCAATTGGACGAGAAAAGAGTATTTCTATTAATGTAATTAACAGAAGTACGTAGGTGACAAAGTTTTGTAATGACACATATCGGAACCAAGAAACTAAGTCCCTCCAGCTGGGCCTCCACCACTTCAATCCTCCACAAAGGCAAGCTCACATGTAGGAGTCAATGAGGTTCTACATCACAAGATAGGAAGAGCTTGGGGGATGAACACCAAAAGTTCAGACTTTCAAGGACAAAGGGATGCAAACTCAATTGGGGTCAAATTTCTCTAGAGTATCTTTTCTCTCAATGATGAATTGTGTATATGCAAGGCTTGGATATGGCTCAAGTTATTGCCTCCAAATGGAATTGAAGGGTCGAGTCAAAGAGTTTCCAGCATATGGAAGGTCAAGGATCATGGATCTCATGACATGGCATGGAAACCCAACATCATTTTTATTTTTGGAGCACCAAACCCAATGTACACGGGATGTAATGGAGTAGCCCGCATATGTAGGCATGCTACATGACTGGGAGGTCGCGTACATGTAAAAATTTAGTATTTTTAGCTCTAGAGTGCACATAAAAGGGGGAGATGAGGTTTGCGGAGGGAAATGGAAGCTATCAAAGCAAGCTACATAGAGTGTGGACAAATTTGCTATAATAGATGCCCCCTAATGTGTGAGGTCAGAGGATTATCTGCGTTGATCAAAATACATTATAATTCCCATAAGTGGAGTAATGAAGACTCAGCTGGAAGTACTAGTTTCTCATGAGAATATTACAATCCATAATGACTTTGTACACATGGCTGCCAATATGAATTACACTGCAGATCCATGTGGATATATATCAAATAGTTGTTCATGTCCATGAACAGGCAATACAAAGTGGACATATGCCATAGGTTGTCATAGTCACGAACAAGACACAGTGGAGTCCAGTCTCAAAATCAACCAAAGATATCTATATACAGTGGAGTACAATCAGATCTTCCATGATCGCTAAAGTCATATAGGTACTGGTCAAATGAAAGACAACAATAGATATGGGATGTTTCTATTGTAAACTGTAGGTCTTCTACAATATCCGTCGAAGGTGAAAGTATACATTATTTGAATAGAGGAGTTGAAGTCGAACACAATGAGACTTCGTTTGATTACCAATCATTAAGGTATACCATTAACAAACATGAGAAAACCCACCAATAATGAAAGTAGGTGTCAAGGCACCGAGTACATTCCACAAGTGTGAATAAGATTGTTGAGGTCGAACACTTGAAGAATCCATCGATCATGAGACATTGATGTATTCCCAATTGTCGATGGTGGGAGAACGTTCCATTGTTGACTGCAAACCTCTAGGTACTCATAGGACTCTAGATCTCGATTCCAGAATAGATGAGTTGACGTCGATGGAAAGAGATCCATTGAAAGGAGAGCATTAAGGCATCTCTCATCATCCAGTGTGAGGTACAAAGTAATAGCTTGATAATTAGGAGGAGCTCGGATGAATAGGATGTTCACAAACCAATGACCATGTGTGTTTCTCTCATGCACCAGATGCAAGTAGTACACAAAAGAGACCCTCTGAATAACAACCAATGAGGAAGATTGTCGAAAAAGGAGAGGAAACCACCAATAGGGATAATGGAATCCAAGACATTGCACGAACCCCAATGTGTGAATAGATTTATTTCCGTCAAACATAAGGGAAACCCCCATTCAACGACCAATGAGGAGATGTCATTTGTTGGGTTCAAGGTTACCTACCAATGATGAAAGTAGGCTCAGGGTGCAAGGTAGGACAACAACTTCACGTGATTATGAGATACATTGAGGGTATGCCCGACATGCAAAGTCAAGAGTTCTGAGAAATTGACGACACGGGCTTTAAAATTCCTTTGAACAAGAGCATGATACATATGGATAACTCAAACATCATAGACTTAACACTGATCATTGACAAAATCTTGCGATGTAGGAGACATCAACAAACTCTCCATAGGGACTGGAAGAATAACCAATTAGAGGAGTAGACTCTAAGTAACGATCTCAACTTCCTAAGGTCATGCAAAACCCAAACCTTGGATAAAAATGGACTCAAGAGTTTTTGCTCTGTTCAAAGGAGACACGACTGCTTCCGATAGGAGACAATATTCTTTTCCCGCCCGTCTTTTTTTTTGTTTTTTCATAGACAAAGAAATGTTATGATACAAGAGAGGAAATGAGTGTCGTGAATAAGCTACTAGTTCCAAGAAGTGGAACATACCTATGCTCAATGAAAGGGAACAGATGCAGGGCATGGACACTCGGGGGGATGTTTCCTCTACGGGTAAAGGGTGTCAAGCTGCAAAGGATATATGAAAGGCACTCCTTGGATTGTGATGAGAATTGTTGGGGAAAGAGGCTTATAATGAGAGAGCGGGAGATGGAAATAGGCTCAACAATGCAAGCAGGATAATGATATGTAATTACAACTTAACTCAACAAGTGTCATTTTTCGTAGATTTGGTTCCCTAGGCCCCAAAAAGTATAAAATAATACCCAAGAGAACTCTTCTAGCCAATGGTGACTAGAGTATTCATTTTTCGTAAGTAGTATATTTGGTCTGAAAAAGGGTTAAACTTATACCAAAATAGACGTCCTTTCAAATCCATTTAATGAGTGTGAAAGAGACAAGTTCAGTCGACAATCTTTTCATTTTTAAGGAGTCTTGAAAAGAGCTTAACTAAGACTCTAGGATGTTGTTCTAAGCAGCATATCATGGGGGAGGCCAGGACTCCCACGCAGGACTTCTTTCGAAATCCAACAACTCACTGGTATCTGACATAAGCTTGGGAGAACCCAAAACTTTCCAAGTCGAGGAGGATAAAATACTTGCAGAGGATCCTTCATCTACAATACATCGACGAACGCCCATTATCTGGAAGGGTGTAGAAGGAGGAAGGAAAGGATCTACAAGATCATTGCAATCAAATGAAACCATCCTATGACTTGGAGGGAGCGTACTCAGAGAAAGTGGAATGCTCCCTTGTTCAGAAGGTACAAAACTAGAAATGCTAAGGACATGGTCCAAAGACACATCACCCCCCAAAAGAAGAATGGGATTGGCCGAAGATTGCATCGATAATGTCACTTCCTTAGATTTGTCACTCTCCAAGAGAAGAGTGGGATCGACATAAGATTGCATTGACACAATCATTTCTTCAACTATTGGTTGAATAGGATGCGATACAACATGATCAAGAGACACATTACCCCCAAAAACAAGAGTGGTGTCGGTCGAAGATTGCATCGACATGACCGATGTATCAACTAAAGAATGATTAGAATGTTGGGAAACCAAATATGACTCAGAACCTAGAGGGCCACTTGACAAGGACCTCACTTCTCCTACCATTGCAATAGTAGAGCAAAAACGAGTTAGGTGACCTCCTTTGCAAAGTCTACAAAGGAATTTTTGCTTATGTCCTATATGTCTAGGCTTCTCAATCGTATCAATGCCCCCAACATGACTTGCAGTGGTTGGTGACATGCTTCCAGCATGACTCACAGAGGATAGTATCCTGTCTTCAACATGACTCACATAGGTTGTTGAAGGATCCCCAACATGACTAGTAGAGGTTGGTGATGTTTGCGCAATGTTACTAGTAGTGACTAGAGTCGTGCCCCTAACATGAATTGCAGCGGTTGGTTGTTGGTCTTCAACATGACTTGTAGAGGTTGTTGACCTATCTCCAACATGACTAGTAGAGGTTAGCTATATAATTCCAATATGACTTGCAGTGATTGGACTTGTGCTTCCAACATGACTTACAATGACTCGTTGTGGCATCAGAGGCCAAGGTCCCAGGAAAGACTAGTTTCGAGAGATCTCAAGCCAAGAAGGGTTCTGGTATACACCATGGCCCTTCCCAGTAGGATAATATTCTCCTCCCAAATTATTCATAAAGGGGTGTAAGGGAATCATCATTGAGGAAACTTCTTGTGAGGAGAAAGAAACATGATAAGGGTTACTCATGTGAGGATATATGTTGCCCCCAGATGAAGGAACTCCATGTAAGGGGTTTCCCATACTATGAAACTGACTCCCTCCAGATGAAACACCATAGGATAGAGGGAGGTTCACCGTGAGAAAATCATTCGTAGGAACAAGCATAGAGGAAGAAGGATAGATGGATGAGATGTAAGAAGTAGAAGGACCACCCATTTAAGCACTCGATCCTGGAAAAGAGAAGCTAGGATTGGGTCTAGAGGAAGGAGGATTCCAACCTCCTATCGTAGGAGTTGGTTGATAGATATGACTCCCACCAAACGAAAAAGGAGAATAAGGAGGCAATGTGCCCCTAGACTCAAAACTAGAATTTACATACGATGATGAGACGTAGGATGGCAAGTGCGAAGTCATGTCTTACATACCAAAAGAGAAAGGATTAGAGGTCCAAGGTATTGGCTGGTGAATATGATTCGACGTACCACTGGGAAATACAAAAGGATTCGTCCCCATGGACTGAGCAGAGACCATGGGTTGGGTAGAGCTAACCGAGGGAGTCACAGGGGCTCCACTAACCATAGTAGTCAAAATTCACGATGCAATACAAAATCCTAAGGCCAACTAATAATCAAAGAGAACACTCCTAAATAAAGATAAAATCCAATGCACACAAACCAGATATGATGGTTGAAATGGACCTCTCGAACTAAAGTAGGTATGCCTTGCCCAAGAGGGGCCTGAGACTCCACAACAATAGAGTGGAGGTATCAGAACCAATTATAAGGACCCATGTAGACTTCACAACACAGTCAGTCGGATCTTTCCAGAGAGGATATTTTCCATAAAGTCTGTGTGTTATTCGATCCCTATCTGACTTAGGGTACCTACAGAATAACCCCTGCAAGCAACCTATGTGGTTACCTAGGTCAAGCAACTAGAGTCACCATGATATAACCAATGCGCAGGAAAGAAGTCGCAAGTCCGGTCCACCGTATGGGAAGGGTAGCAAAGCCCAAAATATTGAAAGCACCTCCTCTCAAGGAGGTAAAGGCACTAGCAAGACCCCCAAATATGAATAGAACCCCAAAAATATCTTTGACACTAGGAAGGTATTAGAGGGCTATCTCTGCAATCAACTTCGTGTGACCTCGTTCTTAAATCCAGTGTGAGTGGAGCCTCCTGAAGTCAACAATTACACAATGGGTTTCACCACTCCTTGGTCAGACACATAAGTTTAAGTTTTACATCTTGGAGAATTTTACTCACAAAATCCTATTCCAATGCCCTAGGTCCTATACTTGTTTGTGTACATTGAAAAATAAAATTGTTTCTAATCAATTTTAATTATTCAACATTAATTTTAGTGGATTCTTCTTACTCAAGAGGTGTGATCGTGAAACTGATGATATGACGACTCAACATAAAAGAAGAAAATATAAAAACATTGCTAATGACTAGTCTTGATTTTCAAAGATATGGCATGCTTCTAAATGATGTTACCAAAATGCAATCTCTACAATTTCAATGAAGTGCAATCTTTCCTAATATGCCAAAACTAAAGTAAGGCAACCAAAAGTACAATTTTTTTGTATTTTGAGTATAATGGAATGAAAATGCTAGGACTGAATAAAGAACCTCTCAGAAAGAACCTATTGCAAGAAAAAGGAGACAAGCCAAGCAGGACACCAAGAAGTAACTATCCAGACCCAAAATGAAAGGACAAAAAAAAATAAGGACAAAGATTTTGCCCAAGAATTCACCAACAGAGTGGCTTCCTATCACTCTATAGGAACTTAACAGTAAAAAAAGGGACCCAAGAAGTCTCAACAACCAACAAACTCACCCAAAAAACACCAAAATCAACCAAAAAGACTAAAGAGATAGTGTACACACCCTAAAGGAAGATAGCTCACTTATGTGCGTGCCCTAAAGGAAGACAACTCACATATGTACACACCCTGTCAAGGGAAAGCCCACATATGTCAAGGAAGACACTGCCTGGGAAAGGGTTAAGCCAAGAAACTTAGATATAAAGAAAAATATAGTCTGTCAAGAAACATATGACAGAGAACCTTAGGACAATAGAGAGAAAATCAAGGAGAAACAACACCCAATATCCCAAAAAGGAGATCTCCCCAGTGGAGTCGCCAATTCTGTTATGAGGAAAATCTCTCTATGACTAGGGGAAAACCAAAATAGACGAAATGACACCCATAAATCAACTCTAATCTCAAGTATGTTATATAAATTAAATGCTAACAAGAGAAGGCTAGAATCCTACCTCGTCCAGATGTGCGAAGAAGACCACCTTGAGCACACGACCCAAAGCTTTATACCTGCAACTTGTCTTCAACAACCAATATATACAAGCATGTGGTAACGATATATAATGTTAGCATATAAAACAACATAATCCATTAACATACATAACAAATATGCCCATGGAAAGAAATACAAATATTTGCAAGATATCATTTGGATGAGAAAAGAGTATTTTTATTAATGTAATCAACAAAAATATATAGGTGTTAAAATTTTGTAAAGGCACATATTGGAACCGAGAAACTAAGTCCCTCCAGCTGGGCCTCCACCACTTCAATCCTCCACAAAGGCAAACTCACATGTAGGAGTCAATGAGGTTCTCCATCACAAGATAGGAAGAGCTTGGGGGATGAACACAATAAGGTCAGACTTTCAAGGACAAAGGAATACATACTCAATTGAGGTGAAATTTCCCCAGTGTGTCTTTTCTCTCAATGATGAATTGTGTATATGCAAGGCTTGGATATGGCTCAATTTATAGCCTCCAAATGGAATTGAAGGGTTGAGTCAGAGCTTTTCCAGCATATGGAAGGTCAAGGATCATGTATCTCGTGACATGGGCATGGAAAGATGACACTATTTTTATTTTTTGAGTGCCAAACCTGATGTACATGGGTTGTAGTGGAGAAACCCATGTATGTACATGCGTTGCATAACTTAGAGACCATGTACATGTAAAATTTTAGTATTTTTATCTCTGGAGTGCATAGAGAAGGGGGAGATGAGGTCTATAGAGGGAAATGGAAGGCCATCAAATCAAGATGCATGGAGTGTGGCAAAATTTTCTGCAACATCTGAAGGGGTGTTTGCGAGTCCATGCATCATTATGAACTTTTCAAAATTTTCTCTTCCAAGTGCTTTGGTGAAGATGTCTGCATTTTTCTCATTTGTGGAACAATGTCTCAAGTGAATAGTCTTTTCCTCTACATGATATCAAATTAGGTGATTCTTTGTGTTGATGTTATTAATTTGATCATGGAATCTGAGATTCTTGGCCAACTTGATTGCATAATTATTGTTAATGAGAGGAGGAGTATAATTCACTTGTTTCTCCTGTGAATATTCAAGTATTTTCCTAATCCACAAAATCTCTTTCGTTGCTTCTGCAACTACCACATATTCTGCCTCTACTGTTGAATATGCTAGAATTGACTATTTGCATAATCTCCAGGAGAAAATTGTTGATCCAAGACTCATGAGATAACCTGAAGTTGACACTCCATTTTCTTTATCCCCAACAAAGTATGAATCGAAATATCCAATCAAGTTGAATTCATCCACCTTAGAGTACTGGAGTCCAAAATTTTGAGTTCCATTCAAGCATTTTAGAACTCTTCTTGAAGAAGACCAATGTACTTCACAAGGCTTTTGCATGAACCTCGAAAGAATCCCAACATCAAATGAAATGTTTGGTCGACTAGCAGTATGATATATAAAACTTCCCACAAGCTGTCTATACTTGGTTGCATCCTCAACTTCATTTCTTTGTTTTGACATGAGCTTCAAATTATGTTCCATTGGAGTAGAAAAAGGATTATACTTAGCCATGCCAAACTTCTTCAACAAATCTCCAATGTACTTATTTTGGAATATGAATATGTAATTAGGATTTTGAATCACCTCAATGCCCAAATAGTAGTGAAGGTGTCCCAAATATGTCATCTCAAAACCTTTCTTCAACTCTTTCTTTATGGATGCAATATGAATTTCATTGCTTCTTGTTATCAATAGATCGTCTACATATACTACAAGATATACCACAAATTTTCCAGCTTTCTTGAAAAACATAGTTGCATCGTTAAGATTAAAGTGCTTGAAATTCAATTTTAGAAGATTCTCAGTTATCTTTGTTGAAATTTTGGTATGCTCGTTTAACCATAGACAATGTTACATCATTGTCACCCAACCATATGAATTCACATATGCCACCCCCGAGCACACTAACCTTTACTTAGAATATTTTTGGCAAGCCTACTCCAGAACCAACATATAAACCCTAGTTGCTAACTGCAGCAACAACTTAAGACAAGTAGAGAACTCCTTCTCCAAGGTTAGCACACAAGAGAGAGAGTCTCCATATTCACAGAACAAGTACCATACACAACAACAATGGATGCACTACTCTCTCTCTCTCAAACTTGCACCATACTTAGCAAGAATATCACCAAGAAAATCACCAAGAGAGAGACCAAGACCAAGAGATGACCATGCACCCTTATTCCTCCTTCCAGCTGCAGTTGCAACTGCATCTGCAGCTCTCCACAAGACTTGCACTCTGACTAGGTGTACAAATGAAATAAAACATCCTCTATTTATATTAATTTGTCCAGTGACTTTTCTGGTTGGGACGACCTAACTTTCTGGTAATTATATTTTCTGTTTATCTTTTTCGTGTGGAGCCGACTTGTATTTATGGAAGATAATATTCTAATATTATTTATTTTGTTAGGTCGACTTGTCTTCTAGGGTTTCCACACATCTGTTTAATGTTTCTCTTGCTTATGGAATATTCTATTCAAAGTCATATGTTACACGTGGAGGTTAATACCTCCCATAGCTACCAAAACATCAACACTCCCTCTTAGCTAGGGAGGTATTAACTAATATGTTCTTCATGTAGTGGTCTCAAACACATCCATCCATCTCACATAGCATGGGAAAGACTCACATGGTCTTGCAGACCAGTCTACAGATAGAATCACCATAGCCACACAGGCTATCATATGATCAAACATATCAAGTATCACCATCATAGGCACACATTAGCCATGTAGCTAGAAAACACCTCCAACACTACTGGTTGGCCCTCCAACTATCAACCTCCGATGCTATCGATCGACACTCTAACTAGGAAACATTTCCGACACTATAGGTATCTAGTTCATACAGAACTAGTAACTCGTCATCTCACACAAAATCTGACTCAAAAGTTTAACACTCCCTCTTAACAATAAAGGTATTCCTCTTGGCATGATCATCATCACTACTTCTGCACTTTTGCACACCTCGATCATTGTCCTGTTGTCAATCATGGATATATATGTCATAGGGAGTTTTTCACTTTCATTGGAGTAGCATACCAGCCTTCATTGGAGTAGCATACTAACCTATGCTGGGGTAATATACTAGAATACGTTGGAGTAACATACCAACCTGCGCTGGGGTAGCATACCAGCCTATGTTGGAGTACCAACCTACACTGGGGTAGAATACCAACGAGTGTTGGAGTACCAACCTACGCTGGGGTAGCATACAAGCTTGCGTTGGGGTAGCATACTAGCCTGCGTTGGAGTACCAACCTATGTTGGGGTAACTTACCAACCTACGCTGGGGTAACATACTAGCCTGCGTTGGAGTACCAACCTACACTGGGGTAGCATACCATCCTGCATTGGAGTACCAACCTACGTTGGGGTAGCATACCAGCCTGCATTGGAGTACCAACCTACGCTGGGGTAGAATACCAACCGACGTTGGAGTACCAGCCTGCGCTAGGGTAACATACCAGCCTGCGTTGGAGTACCAACCTACGTTAGGGTAGTATACCAGCCAGGGTTGGAGTACCAACCTGCGCCGGGGTAGCATACCATCATGCGTTGGAGTACCAACATGCACTGGGGTAGCATACCAGTCTATGTTGGAGTACCAACCTACGCTAGAGTAGCTCCCACTACTGGGGATCTCATCACTTCCCTCTACTAGGGAACAAATCACTTCCCACTACTGGGGAACACATCACTCTTCACTACTGGAGAAAAACATTTGGACCACTCCAAGCTTGTCCCTAACAGAGGCTTGGTCAACATATTTGCTACCTGTTTGTCGATAGCAATATACTGGAGCAAGTGTCTCGTCATAGTCTTATCCCTCTTGTTGGGGGAATCCTCTGGACACAAATAAGGATTTGTACATCTCTAGGATATTTATCTGCAACATGCTTGATCTTGTATATCAACTTGGAAGTCATCACTGACTTCCCTTTTGGTCTCGGAACCAAGGAAAATATATATATCCTAGTCCTTCTGACTAGCTTCCTCCTTGGTCACTGTAGCAAAGTCTACTAAAGAAAGGGAATCTTCCCATAAGATCTGATATCTCCTCGAAGCCTCTGAATCTTTGATCTAGCCTTCTCAACCCATGGAATATGTTTGTCAGTTCCAGAAGATGTCTCTCTCTTTTATCTGAATCTAAAAGTCTATGAGTCTCCATTCTCACTCTGAAGCTTGACTCTCTTTGAGTCTGTATAATATTTGGAGCCATCTACTCCTCATGATATGGCTTATCAATGTTGTATCCTACAAAGTTTCATGGGACCACGCTGGTCTCTTCTTGTTTACTGCAAGGATTCTAGGTAGGCCCTTCTGGCTCTACTAACTCTTCCTGATGATCTGAAGAGTGATCAACTGCACTAGAGGGATTTGTTTGGTCATCTTTTGAGATTTATTCTCTTTACAATCAATATCCATATGAGATACTATGTATCTCGCAAAATTACCCTTCTTTATCTTCTTCTTCTTTGGTACATGGATGTATATGGTAGTGTATACAACTTCTTATCTGGATAGCCTGCTCCATGTCTTAAGCTAGAGACCATCTAATATGTTGTATCTTGCAACTGTCACTATAGCTTCCCTCAGATTTATCACCTGTGACTTGCCCAGAACAAGGACAACAAAGGAAAAAACAATAGACAAGAATAATACTCTTATAATAATAAAAACAAGAACGAGAACAATAATCACAGTAGCTCCTTCTCAAAGCTATTGCTTGTGACCTTCCTGGAACAAGAACTAAAGTGTTGTTGATTTTATTCCAAGTCTCCTTCACTCAAGATGACAAGTATTCTCTTCAACCTGTCCCATGCACTTAAGATAATATGCTTTCTTGATAGAATTCTGAGTTAGAAAATATAATGCAAATAAACTCTAAAATCTCAAACTTAATCAATCTAATACTTTGACTAGAGTTAGTTTCTAACTTTAACTTTGAACAAAGGTTAGTATGATAATCATAACTTCAATAGATCAAAATACAACTAGATGTTCATAAGGTCACAATAATTCCATAACAACTAGAAGCATATGAAAACAATCAAACCTGGAGTGCATTGTTCCTTTGAATGTGTTGGATCCGAGATCGCTCTGGATCTACGATTATTGCTTGGATTAGAGATCCCTTCTCCTGTAATAAAACTCAAAATATTGATATAGTTTAAACATATATAAGTACATACCACCGACAACAATGACAGACAGTGACAGACAATGACAGACAATGGCACCATCCGACAGTAGCGACAAGCAATAGTGAACCCTAAAACTTCAAAGTCCCCCAACTTGCAATCTAAAGGTAACTGGAGATGCGCTAGGGTAAGGCGCAATAGAACAACCAAATATTAGGCCCAACATTTCACATAAAATTTACCGCAACTGGTACTGTAACTGGTGTTGGCACTGCAATTGGTGCTCCAACTGGTATTGCAACTGGTGCTGCAACTAGTAGAGCAATTGGTGCTGCAACTGGAACTACAACTGGTGCTACAACTGGCACGAAGGAAATGGCATGAAGGAACTACCATGAAGGAAGTGGCACTATAAATCTAGGGTTTTCATGAGGAAACTCGAATATCTCAACTTCAGAAATTTGCAGATTTGATCCGAGGAAGAGATGTTCCCTACTTAGGAGACCTTCTTACTGAGTTCAGTAAGTGCCCAATGATATTGGAAATGGGGGAAACTGAGGATATTCCTTCCATCGGTTAGACTGTTATGAAGGAAACTAACTCTAATACCATGTTGAAATTTTGGTATGCTTGTTTAACCATAGACATTCACATATGCCACCCCTGAGCACACTAACCTTTACTTAGAATAATTATGGCAAGCCTACTCTAGAACCAACAAATAAACCCTAGTTGTTAACTGCAACAACAACTTAAGACAAGTAGATCACTCCTTCTCCAAGGGTAGTGCACACGAGAGAGAGTCTCCATATCCACATAACAAGTACCATACACAACTGCAACAACTGCACTACTCTCTCTCTCTCTCAAACTTGCGCCATACTTAGCAAGAATATCACCAAGAAAATCACCAAGAGAGAGAACAAGACCAAGATATGACCATGCACCCTTATTCCTCCTTGTAGTTGCAGTTTCAACTGCACCTGTAGCTCTCCACAAGACTTGCCCTCTGACTGGGTGTACAAATGAGCTAAAACGCCATCTATTTATAATAATTTGTCCAATGAATTTTCTCGCTGTGCCGACCTGACTTTTTGGTAATTATATTTTTTGTTTATCTTTTTCCTGTGGAGCCGACTTGTATTTCTGGAAGATAATATTTTAATATTATTTATTCTGTTAGGACAACTTGTCTTCTAGGGTTTCCACACATCTTTTTAATGGTTCACTTACTTTTGGAATCTTATATTCTAAGTCATAGGTTACACGTGGAGGTTAATACCTCCCGTAGCTACCAAAACATCAATAATATTTTCACACCAGGCTCGCAGTGCTTGTTTCACGCCATATAAGGATTTGATGAGCTTGCATACTTTTTTTTCTTGTCCCTTCACAACAAAACCTTCTATTTGAGACATGGAAACATTCTCTTTCAAGTCTCCATTCAATAAAGTAGTATTCACATCCATTTTATGAATTTTCCGTCCATTTTGTGATGCCAAAGTAAATAGAGTACGAATGGTAGCCCATTTTTCTATGGGGGAAAAAGTCTCCTCATAATAAATACCTTCTTTCTGTGAAAATCCATTTGCCACAAGCCTTGCTTTGTTTTTGTCAAGTGATTCATCTGATTTGTACTTGTTCTTGAATACCCACTTGCAACCAATTGGTTTGGTTCCGAGTGGAGGATCCACTAACTTCCACATCTCATTCTTTATGAGAGCATCATATTCCTTCTGCATGGCTTCTTTCCACTATCATGGGAAGTGGCTTCTTCAAATGAAGTTGGTTGAAATTTAGTAGATAAATTAAAATCACAATCCTATGAAACATCCATGCCATCTACATCACTTGAATTTGAATTATCTACATCACCTCCATCTTGTCTCGAGGAACTTCTAGTTCTTGTATTTCCAACCTCATTAGGATGAACACTTTCAAGTGTTTTTATGAGCCATTTTGGTGGGCCTTTCTGATATGGTCCAGGTTTCTTAGCTGATTGAGTTGTTGTTGAATTCTCATCAAGACTCAACCTTTCAATTCTCTCAATCACATCATCCAAATGAAATTTCGGTTATGATGAAGTGGTTGGAACTTCGTAATGAGGGGGATATAGTGATTCAAAAGGAGATTCCAAAGTTTGATCCAATATAGGGACCGCCCCTTCAAGATGTGGAATCTCATCATAAAATTCATGATATGTCTTTACGCGAGTGAATTTGTCCAGATGATCAAGTTGCCTCTCAAATGCTTTCTCATTCTTGGAGGATTCAAGAAATATTACATCTCTGGAAATAATGAATTTCTTGTTTTCCTAATCATAAAGATGATATCCCTTTGTGGTATTTGAGTACCCCAAGAAGATGCACTTTTGACTCCTTACATCAAGCTTGTTTCTATTTTCCTTAGGAATTAAGGCATAACAGGTAGAACTAAATACCCTACGATGCCTCACCTAAGGAATGTGGCCATACCACATTTCATAAGGAGTCTTGTTTCCAAGAGAATGATATGGACACCTATTTTTCACATAAACTGCACATAAACTGCACATAGAACAACATCATCCTAAAAAATCAATTTTACATTCTTGAAAAACATCATGGAACAAACCATATTTAGGAGAGTCATGTTCATTCTTTCAGCTACACCATTATGTTGAGGATTGTATGGAACTATGGTTTGATGTTTGATCCCATGTTGGTGAAGACAATTTTCAAATTCATTATATGCATATTCTCTTCCATTATTAGTGTAAAGAGAGCCAATACAAGACCGCGCTTTATTTTGGATCCATACATGAATTTTTTTTAAAATTTCAAAAGCTTGTGATTTTTCTTTCAGCAAGTACACCCAAGACATCCTGGTGTAATCATCAATAAAAGACATATTATATTTATTGTCATTTGCAAAAGGAATATGCATAGGGGCACACAAATCAAAATGTATCAGTTCAATTTTTCTACATGCTTTGGAAGTAGAATCATGAAATGGATGTTTGCTATGCTTTCCAAGGATACACACATCACATTGCTTCAAGTTCTTAGGAATAGTAGGAAAACCAAAAACACTATTCTTATTTAACAAACGAAGGTTGTCATAATTAATATGACCAAATATAGCATGCCACAAGAGACTAGATGGCATTTTATCTTCATTGTGATGATAGAGGTATGTGGAATTATGTGAACGAGAAGATGTCACTTTCAACTTCAACAATCTTCCATCTTCCACTCCAGTTATGACAACCATGTTGTTGAAATCCTTCCTTATTTCAACTTTTCCACCAAAGACATGAATAGAGTGGCATTCCTGTCGTATGTGCACAAGGGACAACAAGTTCCTTTGCAGCTTAGGAATATAGAGCACACCATGCAAAAGGAAATCTGAGAGTCCATAAAATTTAATCCTGATGGTGTCTATTGCCGAAAGCTTGATACTCGTTTTATCTACCAAATACACTATGCCATCAATATTGTCATTGAAATCTTCAAAGATGTCTCTTCATAATGTCATCAAGTGGGAGGTTGCCCATGTGTCAAGAAGCCATGCATATCTCCAAGAAGTACATGAAGTGTTAAACACATATTCAATTACTCCTATATTGCAATGGGAACCAATGTAATGAGCAGATTCATGTGCTTTACCTTTTGTTGGATTTGATGTTTTACCTTTTTCTTATTTCTACTTTTTTCTATATTTAATATTCTCCCATTGGAATTTGCAACCATTTACTTCATGTGAACCATTCTTTATGCAATGGGTACAATCAATATTGGATCTCTTGCCTTGGTTGTGTCTACTCCCTGCCTCTAAAAGTCTTTGTTCCACATCCTCTTTTGTTTCCTTCTCCTTTAAAAGAATCGTGTGGTTGACTCTTCCCTTTCTAAGAAAGAAAAAATGTCTCACCAGTGGAATGGGATGACTTCTTTCCAAAGGCTTTCTCACGTTCAACAACTTTCTCCACCAAAGTGTCAAATGTGATGGATTTCACTTGATCACTAGATTGTAGATATTCTAGGTAGTGAGAATATATAGGGTAGAAGACCTTAATGAATGTTGTGAGAGGGAGGTATATCTTCACTCTAATGCCTTCAATGTCATGCATTATGGCTTTGATTTCATAAGCTAAAGCCATAGGGTCATCATTTTTCAACTCTTGGTTGAAGAGTTTCACCAACAATTGTATGAGTTCCATTTTTGAGTGCGTGTCATACAAGTCGTTCAATCTCTTCAAAGCACTATAGAAGTCATTAATGTAAACAATATGGTGGCCCACCTCTTCATTTACTGTTGCAACAATCAAAACATATGCTTCTTGGTCTTTGTCCTTCCATATGGAACGCTCCTTGTTTGATGTAGGAATGGTCAGTCTGCCACTCTTTGGTTGTGCTTCTCTGGAAACTGATTTGGCTTCTTCTTCACTGACAACTACTGCTTCAAAAATTCCTTTCCAAAATTCGTTGAAGATCGAAGTGATTTGGATCTTTCTACACCATTCTCAATAATGTTGTTTACCGATTATCACCACACCGACGATGGAGATGAGAAAATGCATCTTCCAACATTACTTGATACTTGATCTTTTCACTCACTCAATCTAGATATGATGAGAAGGGTGTGTATTTGTTAGCAAATGGGTTTAATTATTTATAGACAGATGAAAGGAAGGAAGCAAGAATTCTGCTTGAGTCTGGTCGTTACAAGCAATTCAATTTACTATGAAAATACATGAAATGACCACCCCAAGCCCCATTTTTGAACGTACATTGAAGATAATATTGCACTAACATTAGCATAGAGGACTCATGCCAAATAATTCACCTCCACTTACATCTCTTTTCAAGAGTAATCTCGCAATGATTTGATGGAAGATTATTGTTAGGTGTATGCAGAGAGGAATCCAAGAAACTTCAAGGAGGAAGAAAACCATTATTAGCAGCCATGCCTAAAAAAATAAGTGAGATCAAATATTTTATTCTGACTGCTCATCACAAGGATGCACAATTAGTGAATATCAAGATCAAAATAAAAATGTAGTGAAGTTCAAGGTTAGGTGTAAGAAGTATCTTTACACTATGTGAGTGATACCATGAGAATGTCGAGCAGTTTCTTCCACCAGGTTTGAAAGTTCATGACTTGTAAGATGCGGTGGAAGATTTTGGGCCCAAAAAATGAGAGGGGAATGACAATAGCCCTACTGCTACAAAGCTTCAACCTTGTCTCCTCTGTCACGTTGAGATAAAGGGAAACCCCAATTTGAGGTCAAATCGTGAGAAAGTATCCAGACATCAATTGCTTCAGGGATCCATCACAATGTGAATATGGAGTAAGGGAATATTGCAACCTATGAAGAAGAATATGGTTCGTATCCATCTTCTAAACCTCTTGTGACTCACTTGATGTGTACAATGACAAGATTTCGAGAGATAGGCTTTCGCCTAGAGAGAGGATTTATGAGTGGGAGAGTGAGAAAACCAAGGGCAAATTTAGGGACAAGCGATGAAATGGAATACTAATGGGCACAAAGAATTGGCCAGAGGGATATATAACATAGATGATAGAGGTGCATTTTATGCACGCGAGAGGAAAGGAAACACTCATGGATTTAAAATTCTCTAGCTTTGATATCACTGACATGATAGGTATGGCAGAAAATGTAACTCCACACTTGATGATTTACATTAACATGAAATGTCTATAAATACAAATTCACCTTTGGTGTGATTCTTCCTATCACCAACCACTCCTCATATTTCTCCTAAGCGATATTTACAATGATATTTACATAAGTAACACAATCACAAGGATTACATGTACAACAATATAGCTAACAAGAACACCCTAATTTTTCCCTACACCATCTGCCCATCTCCTCACTTATATCGCTACATAGCTCTCGAACGACCACATAGGATTCAGGTAAGCGACATTTAATGGTGTTCATAATGTATTTCATTTGTTCTCACTATACATTGCATTACCAATGTTTATTGAAGATATATAAAAATATGAAAGCCCAAGCTGTCAGATCGACCTCGTCTATAGCCCAAGCCAAGCCAATCTTGTCATTTGCTTACAACTTTACATACAATATTAAAAGTTTGTGAATCTATATTTTGACATGTTCTTGTATTCCTAAGCAAGTGGATGGCTATATATCACTCTTTTTGTATATGTGCGATAATTTTTAATGTTCAACACTCTGCTTTTAAAATTGGAATTCCATTTTGTAAGAGGTAAAGGAGGTGTACATTTTAATGGAATCATTTTATCTCTTTGGTCTATTATATTTGTCCGTGTCATTCCATTGAAAGGTGTTATTGAACGACATTTGGAACTCGTCAATTTTAATAAGGTAGGTTTGCATAAGTTTAATGAATCTTTACAAAAATAACTGGCCAAGATGTTCTCGATTACAAAGATGTTTTGGGAAAACCTTTTCCATTTCTTGCATCCTCCTTCGCATGAGAGTACATGATTCTAGATCTTCGACCTAGAAGAAGAGAAACCAATTATGAAACTGCATTGACACATTTAATTTACAAATAATTATGGACTTCTTCTTTGATACATAGTCTCTACATAGACCAAGTATGTAACTGCATTGCCACATTCAATTTACAAATAATTATGAAATTTTACTTTGACATGTAGTCTCTACAGAAAGAAACCCCAAGATTGAAATGAAATACATTGACCTGTTAGCGCCATGGTATTTTTTTTTTTTTAATTTAACATTACGTTATGTAGTGTAACGTGAAAACATCTTCCCTATACTAGGTTGTAGAGCACCTCTCAATGCAATAAAATTATTATTATATTTTCTCTCCACAATTTGATAAACAACATTTGCTTGATCTAAAATGTCAATGATATAAATATGAAAGTTATTGATGTAAATAGATTTATACAAAATAATAATAATATTATCATTGTTTTCATAATTATATATTAATATTCTTATTAATAATCCTTAATATATATTATTAATATATTAATAATACTTAAAACTTATATAATATTAATTTAAATAAATAATATGTAATATGAGGTGATAAAATACACCCTAATTCCGAAACCATACACTACCTTGAGACTCTACTTATAAACCATAACCATTATACCTTAACAATAAATCCCATATATAACCCGTATCACTACACCCTAAACCCTTATGCCTCATCCTTAACTTCTTCCATTAATCCCCTTCCTTTATCATTAACACGTAAACGGAGAATACAAGTGAATTTTTTGTTTTGATTAGGTATGTTTTGAAGGATTTGCAAAAATTGACAACATGGAAATTATGTTGTTTAAGCACTTTGTATTCTTTAAACTTATTTTATGGGAGACTCAATGTGCCTTACTGATGCCTAAGGCCTACACTCTAAACCATAATCCCAAACCCTTAATTTATAATTAGAGAATATTTATCTATACACCAACTTTAAGCTTCTTAGAGAAGACATGCTTCGTGTGCAGGTTGCTATGAAGTTATTGAGAAGAAGGAATGCACTTTAATGGACTATAAATATCTTAGTGCTGTACATTTATAGCAAATATTTTATATCTACTACTAATTAAAAAATAATGAAGTAATGAAATTAACTTATAAAACATTTTTTGGTTGTAGATAATTGGTTAATGAAGTAATGAAATTAACTTACAAAATATTTTTTGGTTGTAGATAATTGGTTTTAGAGAGTATGAATTTCAAAATTTCCATCATTATATGGTGATATGGTGCAGAGAAGATTAACACCCCGCCCCCAACTTCCCACAATGTGTTATCAAAAGTACTCCATGAAATTGCACTCAATAAAATTCACACTACACTGCAACATAAAAATAATCACATAAATTACTCAATAACAACATCAACAATATCATCATCATACATGTATAATAATACACATCACATAATGTTTCTCTTTATTCAATCTCTATAAAATTAAACTTCAAATAAAGCACTTAGAGTCGATATATGGTGACATAATTAGGTAGAAATGAATCCTTCTTGGCTCAATATTTCAACTACTTAACGGTTCAACCACTTTCATCCATTATAGAAATATTTTTCATGTATCCATTTTTTAATGATTCAACTCATCTCCAACTCATTTCATTCATCCCTAACTTTTCCTCTTCACTTGATGTTATATCCTTCTTACCTTTTACATTTACATGGAGTGTAGGGTGTAGAACTACTCACATGCTTTTCCACCTATCTCCCCTTATTTTCCATCACATCTATGTATGCACTGGTGGCTCCACATCATGCTCCACTTTTCCTAGTATCTTCTCCACTTTTCCTAGTATCTTTGACCAATTCCATGGATTTATATCAACCTCTAACTCCACATCCTCTCTTTCTACACACTCACATCTTTGAATTCAAATCTATACAAAAGGGGATGTAGAGTGTGGGGATGTAGGGCATCTCACCTTCCTTTACATTCTGCAAGGCCTTGACACTTATAAAAAGACTCCCTTGACTATAAAAATGATTTAGTCCATAGATAAATAAGTTTAGTCCTTGGAATCCTCTATCATCCAATCACCATTTTCCACATTCCCATCTCATCCACTCACGATCTACCACATCACCACTCTAATATATTGCATTGTTTTATGTACACAATTTTCCAAATTTGTTTCACCAAGGGGTACATTCATTTCACTAGAGATGATCTTCCATCAAACTTCTTAGGTTACAAAAAACATGCTCTTATGCTTATGAGGTGATTTTTTTTCTTCGTGAACAACTTCACTGATATTGCCATTATCTTCATCAACTTTGGACGTTTCATCATTGTTGTACACTTTTGCAATCAATACAACACAATGTTATGGAAATCAATGAATCCATTTCATCACTCCTCTACTACTCCGATACACTACACATCATCTCTCTGCTATTGTATTTTTCTCTCTTTGTATCACCACAAGCACTATTCATGGGCTTCTTATCCATGCATCATTGGCACGACCCAAATTGAGTCATGTCCCTAGAGAGACATTTCAACTACATTCACTCTTGTAGTTTTCATAGGTGCCTATAGTGTAACCGACCACTCAAATGTTTGAAACCACACAACATGTAGTCATTTAGTCAACATGTTAGACCTCTCCCTGACTCAATTATTTAACAACTTCATTAAAATCAAACTCAAAGGCATACCTTATTTAACAATAGTCTTCTTCACTTCATGCAACACTGCTTCACATTGTTTGCAACATGTTCTCTTGCAGATTTATTCATCTTTATTGGGATATTTTAAAATCTATTATCATCTGTCAGTAACCCATCATCTTCGTCTTCATTCTAGGAACATTCTTACTTCAAAACTTCATCTCTCATGCTCCATTAACATTGACCTCTATAACTCAAAACTATTAGGTTTCTGTTTCATTTATCTTCATTTTCGCTCCAGTTTGATGCCTTCTAATGTTGCACTATCTAGCATTCCTCTTATCCTAGAGTAGTTACCAGCTACGATACCTCTTGGTGTAGAGGGGATAGAACTGCACCATGTGTTACCTAAATCGCTTAGTAGAATTCACACTACATTACAACATAAAAAAAAACCCACATAAATAACTTAATAACAACACCGAAAATATCATCATCACAAATACACATCAATA
>ML804667.1:103010-148793 GCA_009831015.1 Picea engelmannii | reverse complement strand
ACTTCCCACAAGCTGTCTATACTTGGTTGCATCCTCAACTTCATTTCTTTGTTTTGACATGAGCTTCAAATTATGTTCCATTGGAGTAGAAAAAGGATTATACTTAGCCATGCCAAACTTCTTCAACAAATCTCCAATGTACTTATTTTGGAATATGAATATGTAATTAGGATTTTGAATCACCTCAATGCCCAAATAGTAGTGAAGGTGTCCCAAATATGTCATCTCAAAACCTTTCTTCAACTCTTTCTTTATGGATGCAATATGAATTTCATTGCTTCTTGTTATCAATAGATCGTCTACATATACTACAAGATATACCACAAATTTTCCAGCTTTCTTGAAAAACATAGTTGCATCGTTAAGATTAAAGTGCTTGAAATTCAATTTTAGAAGATTCTCAGTTATCTTTGTTGAAATTTTGGTATGCTCGTTTAACCATAGACAATGTTACATCATTGTCACCCAACCATATGAATTCACATATGCCACCCCCGAGCACACTAACCTTTACTTAGAATATTTTTGGCAAGCCTACTCCAGAACCAACATATAAACCCTAGTTGCTAACTGCAGCAACAACTTAAGACAAGTAGAGAACTCCTTCTCCAAGGTTAGCACACAAGAGAGAGAGTCTCCATATTCACAGAACAAGTACCATACACAACAACAATGGATGCACTACTCTCTCTCTCTCAAACTTGCACCATACTTAGCAAGAATATCACCAAGAAAATCACCAAGAGAGAGACCAAGACCAAGAGATGACCATGCACCCTTATTCCTCCTTCCAGCTGCAGTTGCAACTGCATCTGCAGCTCTCCACAAGACTTGCACTCTGACTAGGTGTACAAATGAAATAAAACATCCTCTATTTATATTAATTTGTCCAGTGACTTTTCTGGTTGGGACGACCTAACTTTCTGGTAATTATATTTTCTGTTTATCTTTTTCGTGTGGAGCCGACTTGTATTTATGGAAGATAATATTCTAATATTATTTATTTTGTTAGGTCGACTTGTCTTCTAGGGTTTCCACACATCTGTTTAATGTTTCTCTTGCTTATGGAATATTCTATTCAAAGTCATATGTTACACGTGGAGGTTAATACCTCCCATAGCTACCAAAACATCAACACTCCCTCTTAGCTAGGGAGGTATTAACTAATATGTTCTTCATGTAGTGGTCTCAAACACATCCATCCATCTCACATAGCATGGGAAAGACTCACATGGTCTTGCAGACCAGTCTACAGATAGAATCACCATAGCCACACAGGCTATCATATGATCAAACATATCAAGTATCACCATCATAGGCACACATTAGCCATGTAGCTAGAAAACACCTCCAACACTACTGGTTGGCCCTCCAACTATCAACCTCCGATGCTATCGATCGACACTCTAACTAGGAAACATTTCCGACACTATAGGTATCTAGTTCATACAGAACTAGTAACTCGTCATCTCACACAAAATCTGACTCAAAAGTTTAACACTCCCTCTTAACAATAAAGGTATTCCTCTTGGCATGATCATCATCACTACTTCTGCACTTTTGCACACCTCGATCATTGTCCTGTTGTCAATCATGGATATATATGTCATAGGGAGTTTTTCACTTTCATTGGAGTAGCATACCAGCCTTCATTGGAGTAGCATACTAACCTATGCTGGGGTAATATACTAGAATACGTTGGAGTAACATACCAACCTGCGCTGGGGTAGCATACCAGCCTATGTTGGAGTACCAACCTACACTGGGGTAGAATACCAACGAGTGTTGGAGTACCAACCTACGCTGGGGTAGCATACAAGCTTGCGTTGGGGTAGCATACTAGCCTGCGTTGGAGTACCAACCTATGTTGGGGTAACTTACCAACCTACGCTGGGGTAACATACTAGCCTGCGTTGGAGTACCAACCTACACTGGGGTAGCATACCATCCTGCATTGGAGTACCAACCTACGTTGGGGTAGCATACCAGCCTGCATTGGAGTACCAACCTACGCTGGGGTAGAATACCAACCGACGTTGGAGTACCAGCCTGCGCTAGGGTAACATACCAGCCTGCGTTGGAGTACCAACCTACGTTAGGGTAGTATACCAGCCAGGGTTGGAGTACCAACCTGCGCCGGGGTAGCATACCATCATGCGTTGGAGTACCAACATGCACTGGGGTAGCATACCAGTCTATGTTGGAGTACCAACCTACGCTAGAGTAGCTCCCACTACTGGGGATCTCATCACTTCCCTCTACTAGGGAACAAATCACTTCCCACTACTGGGGAACACATCACTCTTCACTACTGGAGAAAAACATTTGGACCACTCCAAGCTTGTCCCTAACAGAGGCTTGGTCAACATATTTGCTACCTGTTTGTCGATAGCAATATACTGGAGCAAGTGTCTCGTCATAGTCTTATCCCTCTTGTTGGGGGAATCCTCTGGACACAAATAAGGATTTGTACATCTCTAGGATATTTATCTGCAACATGCTTGATCTTGTATATCAACTTGGAAGTCATCACTGACTTCCCTTTTGGTCTCGGAACCAAGGAAAATATATATATCCTAGTCCTTCTGACTAGCTTCCTCCTTGGTCACTGTAGCAAAGTCTACTAAAGAAAGGGAATCTTCCCATAAGATCTGATATCTCCTCGAAGCCTCTGAATCTTTGATCTAGCCTTCTCAACCCATGGAATATGTTTGTCAGTTCCAGAAGATGTCTCTCTCTTTTATCTGAATCTAAAAGTCTATGAGTCTCCATTCTCACTCTGAAGCTTGACTCTCTTTGAGTCTGTATAATATTTGGAGCCATCTACTCCTCATGATATGGCTTATCAATGTTGTATCCTACAAAGTTTCATGGGACCACGCTGGTCTCTTCTTGTTTACTGCAAGGATTCTAGGTAGGCCCTTCTGGCTCTACTAACTCTTCCTGATGATCTGAAGAGTGATCAACTGCACTAGAGGGATTTGTTTGGTCATCTTTTGAGATTTATTCTCTTTACAATCAATATCCATATGAGATACTATGTATCTCGCAAAATTACCCTTCTTTATCTTCTTCTTCTTTGGTACATGGATGTATATGGTAGTGTATACAACTTCTTATCTGGATAGCCTGCTCCATGTCTTAAGCTAGAGACCATCTAATATGTTGTATCTTGCAACTGTCACTATAGCTTCCCTCAGATTTATCACCTGTGACTTGCCCAGAACAAGGACAACAAAGGAAAAAACAATAGACAAGAATAATACTCTTATAATAATAAAAACAAGAACGAGAACAATAATCACAGTAGCTCCTTCTCAAAGCTATTGCTTGTGACCTTCCTGGAACAAGAACTAAAGTGTTGTTGATTTTATTCCAAGTCTCCTTCACTCAAGATGACAAGTATTCTCTTCAACCTGTCCCATGCACTTAAGATAATATGCTTTCTTGATAGAATTCTGAGTTAGAAAATATAATGCAAATAAACTCTAAAATCTCAAACTTAATCAATCTAATACTTTGACTAGAGTTAGTTTCTAACTTTAACTTTGAACAAAGGTTAGTATGATAATCATAACTTCAATAGATCAAAATACAACTAGATGTTCATAAGGTCACAATAATTCCATAACAACTAGAAGCATATGAAAACAATCAAACCTGGAGTGCATTGTTCCTTTGAATGTGTTGGATCCGAGATCGCTCTGGATCTACGATTATTGCTTGGATTAGAGATCCCTTCTCCTGTAATAAAACTCAAAATATTGATATAGTTTAAACATATATAAGTACATACCACCGACAACAATGACAGACAGTGACAGACAATGACAGACAATGGCACCATCCGACAGTAGCGACAAGCAATAGTGAACCCTAAAACTTCAAAGTCCCCCAACTTGCAATCTAAAGGTAACTGGAGATGCGCTAGGGTAAGGCGCAATAGAACAACCAAATATTAGGCCCAACATTTCACATAAAATTTACCGCAACTGGTACTGTAACTGGTGTTGGCACTGCAATTGGTGCTCCAACTGGTATTGCAACTGGTGCTGCAACTAGTAGAGCAATTGGTGCTGCAACTGGAACTACAACTGGTGCTACAACTGGCACGAAGGAAATGGCATGAAGGAACTACCATGAAGGAAGTGGCACTATAAATCTAGGGTTTTCATGAGGAAACTCGAATATCTCAACTTCAGAAATTTGCAGATTTGATCCGAGGAAGAGATGTTCCCTACTTAGGAGACCTTCTTACTGAGTTCAGTAAGTGCCCAATGATATTGGAAATGGGGGAAACTGAGGATATTCCTTCCATCGGTTAGACTGTTATGAAGGAAACTAACTCTAATACCATGTTGAAATTTTGGTATGCTTGTTTAACCATAGACATTCACATATGCCACCCCTGAGCACACTAACCTTTACTTAGAATAATTATGGCAAGCCTACTCTAGAACCAACAAATAAACCCTAGTTGTTAACTGCAACAACAACTTAAGACAAGTAGATCACTCCTTCTCCAAGGGTAGTGCACACGAGAGAGAGTCTCCATATCCACATAACAAGTACCATACACAACTGCAACAACTGCACTACTCTCTCTCTCTCTCAAACTTGCGCCATACTTAGCAAGAATATCACCAAGAAAATCACCAAGAGAGAGAACAAGACCAAGATATGACCATGCACCCTTATTCCTCCTTGTAGTTGCAGTTTCAACTGCACCTGTAGCTCTCCACAAGACTTGCCCTCTGACTGGGTGTACAAATGAGCTAAAACGCCATCTATTTATAATAATTTGTCCAATGAATTTTCTCGCTGTGCCGACCTGACTTTTTGGTAATTATATTTTTTGTTTATCTTTTTCCTGTGGAGCCGACTTGTATTTCTGGAAGATAATATTTTAATATTATTTATTCTGTTAGGACAACTTGTCTTCTAGGGTTTCCACACATCTTTTTAATGGTTCACTTACTTTTGGAATCTTATATTCTAAGTCATAGGTTACACGTGGAGGTTAATACCTCCCGTAGCTACCAAAACATCAATAATATTTTCACACCAGGCTCGCAGTGCTTGTTTCACGCCATATAAGGATTTGATGAGCTTGCATACTTTTTTTTCTTGTCCCTTCACAACAAAACCTTCTATTTGAGACATGGAAACATTCTCTTTCAAGTCTCCATTCAATAAAGTAGTATTCACATCCATTTTATGAATTTTCCGTCCATTTTGTGATGCCAAAGTAAATAGAGTACGAATGGTAGCCCATTTTTCTATGGGGGAAAAAGTCTCCTCATAATAAATACCTTCTTTCTGTGAAAATCCATTTGCCACAAGCCTTGCTTTGTTTTTGTCAAGTGATTCATCTGATTTGTACTTGTTCTTGAATACCCACTTGCAACCAATTGGTTTGGTTCCGAGTGGAGGATCCACTAACTTCCACATCTCATTCTTTATGAGAGCATCATATTCCTTCTGCATGGCTTCTTTCCACTATCATGGGAAGTGGCTTCTTCAAATGAAGTTGGTTGAAATTTAGTAGATAAATTAAAATCACAATCCTATGAAACATCCATGCCATCTACATCACTTGAATTTGAATTATCTACATCACCTCCATCTTGTCTCGAGGAACTTCTAGTTCTTGTATTTCCAACCTCATTAGGATGAACACTTTCAAGTGTTTTTATGAGCCATTTTGGTGGGCCTTTCTGATATGGTCCAGGTTTCTTAGCTGATTGAGTTGTTGTTGAATTCTCATCAAGACTCAACCTTTCAATTCTCTCAATCACATCATCCAAATGAAATTTCGGTTATGATGAAGTGGTTGGAACTTCGTAATGAGGGGGATATAGTGATTCAAAAGGAGATTCCAAAGTTTGATCCAATATAGGGACCGCCCCTTCAAGATGTGGAATCTCATCATAAAATTCATGATATGTCTTTACGCGAGTGAATTTGTCCAGATGATCAAGTTGCCTCTCAAATGCTTTCTCATTCTTGGAGGATTCAAGAAATATTACATCTCTGGAAATAATGAATTTCTTGTTTTCCTAATCATAAAGATGATATCCCTTTGTGGTATTTGAGTACCCCAAGAAGATGCACTTTTGACTCCTTACATCAAGCTTGTTTCTATTTTCCTTAGGAATTAAGGCATAACAGGTAGAACTAAATACCCTACGATGCCTCACCTAAGGAATGTGGCCATACCACATTTCATAAGGAGTCTTGTTTCCAAGAGAATGATATGGACACCTATTTTTCACATAAACTGCACATAAACTGCACATAGAACAACATCATCCTAAAAAATCAATTTTACATTCTTGAAAAACATCATGGAACAAACCATATTTAGGAGAGTCATGTTCATTCTTTCAGCTACACCATTATGTTGAGGATTGTATGGAACTATGGTTTGATGTTTGATCCCATGTTGGTGAAGACAATTTTCAAATTCATTATATGCATATTCTCTTCCATTATTAGTGTAAAGAGAGCCAATACAAGACCGCGCTTTATTTTGGATCCATACATGAATTTTTTTTAAAATTTCAAAAGCTTGTGATTTTTCTTTCAGCAAGTACACCCAAGACATCCTGGTGTAATCATCAATAAAAGACATATTATATTTATTGTCATTTGCAAAAGGAATATGCATAGGGGCACACAAATCAAAATGTATCAGTTCAATTTTTCTACATGCTTTGGAAGTAGAATCATGAAATGGATGTTTGCTATGCTTTCCAAGGATACACACATCACATTGCTTCAAGTTCTTAGGAATAGTAGGAAAACCAAAAACACTATTCTTATTTAACAAACGAAGGTTGTCATAATTAATATGACCAAATATAGCATGCCACAAGAGACTAGATGGCATTTTATCTTCATTGTGATGATAGAGGTATGTGGAATTATGTGAACGAGAAGATGTCACTTTCAACTTCAACAATCTTCCATCTTCCACTCCAGTTATGACAACCATGTTGTTGAAATCCTTCCTTATTTCAACTTTTCCACCAAAGACATGAATAGAGTGGCATTCCTGTCGTATGTGCACAAGGGACAACAAGTTCCTTTGCAGCTTAGGAATATAGAGCACACCATGCAAAAGGAAATCTGAGAGTCCATAAAATTTAATCCTGATGGTGTCTATTGCCGAAAGCTTGATACTCGTTTTATCTACCAAATACACTATGCCATCAATATTGTCATTGAAATCTTCAAAGATGTCTCTTCATAATGTCATCAAGTGGGAGGTTGCCCATGTGTCAAGAAGCCATGCATATCTCCAAGAAGTACATGAAGTGTTAAACACATATTCAATTACTCCTATATTGCAATGGGAACCAATGTAATGAGCAGATTCATGTGCTTTACCTTTTGTTGGATTTGATGTTTTACCTTTTTCTTATTTCTACTTTTTTCTATATTTAATATTCTCCCATTGGAATTTGCAACCATTTACTTCATGTGAACCATTCTTTATGCAATGGGTACAATCAATATTGGATCTCTTGCCTTGGTTGTGTCTACTCCCTGCCTCTAAAAGTCTTTGTTCCACATCCTCTTTTGTTTCCTTCTCCTTTAAAAGAATCGTGTGGTTGACTCTTCCCTTTCTAAGAAAGAAAAAATGTCTCACCAGTGGAATGGGATGACTTCTTTCCAAAGGCTTTCTCACGTTCAACAACTTTCTCCACCAAAGTGTCAAATGTGATGGATTTCACTTGATCACTAGATTGTAGATATTCTAGGTAGTGAGAATATATAGGGTAGAAGACCTTAATGAATGTTGTGAGAGGGAGGTATATCTTCACTCTAATGCCTTCAATGTCATGCATTATGGCTTTGATTTCATAAGCTAAAGCCATAGGGTCATCATTTTTCAACTCTTGGTTGAAGAGTTTCACCAACAATTGTATGAGTTCCATTTTTGAGTGCGTGTCATACAAGTCGTTCAATCTCTTCAAAGCACTATAGAAGTCATTAATGTAAACAATATGGTGGCCCACCTCTTCATTTACTGTTGCAACAATCAAAACATATGCTTCTTGGTCTTTGTCCTTCCATATGGAACGCTCCTTGTTTGATGTAGGAATGGTCAGTCTGCCACTCTTTGGTTGTGCTTCTCTGGAAACTGATTTGGCTTCTTCTTCACTGACAACTACTGCTTCAAAAATTCCTTTCCAAAATTCGTTGAAGATCGAAGTGATTTGGATCTTTCTACACCATTCTCAATAATGTTGTTTACCGATTATCACCACACCGACGATGGAGATGAGAAAATGCATCTTCCAACATTACTTGATACTTGATCTTTTCACTCACTCAATCTAGATATGATGAGAAGGGTGTGTATTTGTTAGCAAATGGGTTTAATTATTTATAGACAGATGAAAGGAAGGAAGCAAGAATTCTGCTTGAGTCTGGTCGTTACAAGCAATTCAATTTACTATGAAAATACATGAAATGACCACCCCAAGCCCCATTTTTGAACGTACATTGAAGATAATATTGCACTAACATTAGCATAGAGGACTCATGCCAAATAATTCACCTCCACTTACATCTCTTTTCAAGAGTAATCTCGCAATGATTTGATGGAAGATTATTGTTAGGTGTATGCAGAGAGGAATCCAAGAAACTTCAAGGAGGAAGAAAACCATTATTAGCAGCCATGCCTAAAAAAATAAGTGAGATCAAATATTTTATTCTGACTGCTCATCACAAGGATGCACAATTAGTGAATATCAAGATCAAAATAAAAATGTAGTGAAGTTCAAGGTTAGGTGTAAGAAGTATCTTTACACTATGTGAGTGATACCATGAGAATGTCGAGCAGTTTCTTCCACCAGGTTTGAAAGTTCATGACTTGTAAGATGCGGTGGAAGATTTTGGGCCCAAAAAATGAGAGGGGAATGACAATAGCCCTACTGCTACAAAGCTTCAACCTTGTCTCCTCTGTCACGTTGAGATAAAGGGAAACCCCAATTTGAGGTCAAATCGTGAGAAAGTATCCAGACATCAATTGCTTCAGGGATCCATCACAATGTGAATATGGAGTAAGGGAATATTGCAACCTATGAAGAAGAATATGGTTCGTATCCATCTTCTAAACCTCTTGTGACTCACTTGATGTGTACAATGACAAGATTTCGAGAGATAGGCTTTCGCCTAGAGAGAGGATTTATGAGTGGGAGAGTGAGAAAACCAAGGGCAAATTTAGGGACAAGCGATGAAATGGAATACTAATGGGCACAAAGAATTGGCCAGAGGGATATATAACATAGATGATAGAGGTGCATTTTATGCACGCGAGAGGAAAGGAAACACTCATGGATTTAAAATTCTCTAGCTTTGATATCACTGACATGATAGGTATGGCAGAAAATGTAACTCCACACTTGATGATTTACATTAACATGAAATGTCTATAAATACAAATTCACCTTTGGTGTGATTCTTCCTATCACCAACCACTCCTCATATTTCTCCTAAGCGATATTTACAATGATATTTACATAAGTAACACAATCACAAGGATTACATGTACAACAATATAGCTAACAAGAACACCCTAATTTTTCCCTACACCATCTGCCCATCTCCTCACTTATATCGCTACATAGCTCTCGAACGACCACATAGGATTCAGGTAAGCGACATTTAATGGTGTTCATAATGTATTTCATTTGTTCTCACTATACATTGCATTACCAATGTTTATTGAAGATATATAAAAATATGAAAGCCCAAGCTGTCAGATCGACCTCGTCTATAGCCCAAGCCAAGCCAATCTTGTCATTTGCTTACAACTTTACATACAATATTAAAAGTTTGTGAATCTATATTTTGACATGTTCTTGTATTCCTAAGCAAGTGGATGGCTATATATCACTCTTTTTGTATATGTGCGATAATTTTTAATGTTCAACACTCTGCTTTTAAAATTGGAATTCCATTTTGTAAGAGGTAAAGGAGGTGTACATTTTAATGGAATCATTTTATCTCTTTGGTCTATTATATTTGTCCGTGTCATTCCATTGAAAGGTGTTATTGAACGACATTTGGAACTCGTCAATTTTAATAAGGTAGGTTTGCATAAGTTTAATGAATCTTTACAAAAATAACTGGCCAAGATGTTCTCGATTACAAAGATGTTTTGGGAAAACCTTTTCCATTTCTTGCATCCTCCTTCGCATGAGAGTACATGATTCTAGATCTTCGACCTAGAAGAAGAGAAACCAATTATGAAACTGCATTGACACATTTAATTTACAAATAATTATGGACTTCTTCTTTGATACATAGTCTCTACATAGACCAAGTATGTAACTGCATTGCCACATTCAATTTACAAATAATTATGAAATTTTACTTTGACATGTAGTCTCTACAGAAAGAAACCCCAAGATTGAAATGAAATACATTGACCTGTTAGCGCCATGGTATTTTTTTTTTTTTAATTTAACATTACGTTATGTAGTGTAACGTGAAAACATCTTCCCTATACTAGGTTGTAGAGCACCTCTCAATGCAATAAAATTATTATTATATTTTCTCTCCACAATTTGATAAACAACATTTGCTTGATCTAAAATGTCAATGATATAAATATGAAAGTTATTGATGTAAATAGATTTATACAAAATAATAATAATATTATCATTGTTTTCATAATTATATATTAATATTCTTATTAATAATCCTTAATATATATTATTAATATATTAATAATACTTAAAACTTATATAATATTAATTTAAATAAATAATATGTAATATGAGGTGATAAAATACACCCTAATTCCGAAACCATACACTACCTTGAGACTCTACTTATAAACCATAACCATTATACCTTAACAATAAATCCCATATATAACCCGTATCACTACACCCTAAACCCTTATGCCTCATCCTTAACTTCTTCCATTAATCCCCTTCCTTTATCATTAACACGTAAACGGAGAATACAAGTGAATTTTTTGTTTTGATTAGGTATGTTTTGAAGGATTTGCAAAAATTGACAACATGGAAATTATGTTGTTTAAGCACTTTGTATTCTTTAAACTTATTTTATGGGAGACTCAATGTGCCTTACTGATGCCTAAGGCCTACACTCTAAACCATAATCCCAAACCCTTAATTTATAATTAGAGAATATTTATCTATACACCAACTTTAAGCTTCTTAGAGAAGACATGCTTCGTGTGCAGGTTGCTATGAAGTTATTGAGAAGAAGGAATGCACTTTAATGGACTATAAATATCTTAGTGCTGTACATTTATAGCAAATATTTTATATCTACTACTAATTAAAAAATAATGAAGTAATGAAATTAACTTATAAAACATTTTTTGGTTGTAGATAATTGGTTAATGAAGTAATGAAATTAACTTACAAAATATTTTTTGGTTGTAGATAATTGGTTTTAGAGAGTATGAATTTCAAAATTTCCATCATTATATGGTGATATGGTGCAGAGAAGATTAACACCCCGCCCCCAACTTCCCACAATGTGTTATCAAAAGTACTCCATGAAATTGCACTCAATAAAATTCACACTACACTGCAACATAAAAATAATCACATAAATTACTCAATAACAACATCAACAATATCATCATCATACATGTATAATAATACACATCACATAATGTTTCTCTTTATTCAATCTCTATAAAATTAAACTTCAAATAAAGCACTTAGAGTCGATATATGGTGACATAATTAGGTAGAAATGAATCCTTCTTGGCTCAATATTTCAACTACTTAACGGTTCAACCACTTTCATCCATTATAGAAATATTTTTCATGTATCCATTTTTTAATGATTCAACTCATCTCCAACTCATTTCATTCATCCCTAACTTTTCCTCTTCACTTGATGTTATATCCTTCTTACCTTTTACATTTACATGGAGTGTAGGGTGTAGAACTACTCACATGCTTTTCCACCTATCTCCCCTTATTTTCCATCACATCTATGTATGCACTGGTGGCTCCACATCATGCTCCACTTTTCCTAGTATCTTCTCCACTTTTCCTAGTATCTTTGACCAATTCCATGGATTTATATCAACCTCTAACTCCACATCCTCTCTTTCTACACACTCACATCTTTGAATTCAAATCTATACAAAAGGGGATGTAGAGTGTGGGGATGTAGGGCATCTCACCTTCCTTTACATTCTGCAAGGCCTTGACACTTATAAAAAGACTCCCTTGACTATAAAAATGATTTAGTCCATAGATAAATAAGTTTAGTCCTTGGAATCCTCTATCATCCAATCACCATTTTCCACATTCCCATCTCATCCACTCACGATCTACCACATCACCACTCTAATATATTGCATTGTTTTATGTACACAATTTTCCAAATTTGTTTCACCAAGGGGTACATTCATTTCACTAGAGATGATCTTCCATCAAACTTCTTAGGTTACAAAAAACATGCTCTTATGCTTATGAGGTGATTTTTTTTCTTCGTGAACAACTTCACTGATATTGCCATTATCTTCATCAACTTTGGACGTTTCATCATTGTTGTACACTTTTGCAATCAATACAACACAATGTTATGGAAATCAATGAATCCATTTCATCACTCCTCTACTACTCCGATACACTACACATCATCTCTCTGCTATTGTATTTTTCTCTCTTTGTATCACCACAAGCACTATTCATGGGCTTCTTATCCATGCATCATTGGCACGACCCAAATTGAGTCATGTCCCTAGAGAGACATTTCAACTACATTCACTCTTGTAGTTTTCATAGGTGCCTATAGTGTAACCGACCACTCAAATGTTTGAAACCACACAACATGTAGTCATTTAGTCAACATGTTAGACCTCTCCCTGACTCAATTATTTAACAACTTCATTAAAATCAAACTCAAAGGCATACCTTATTTAACAATAGTCTTCTTCACTTCATGCAACACTGCTTCACATTGTTTGCAACATGTTCTCTTGCAGATTTATTCATCTTTATTGGGATATTTTAAAATCTATTATCATCTGTCAGTAACCCATCATCTTCGTCTTCATTCTAGGAACATTCTTACTTCAAAACTTCATCTCTCATGCTCCATTAACATTGACCTCTATAACTCAAAACTATTAGGTTTCTGTTTCATTTATCTTCATTTTCGCTCCAGTTTGATGCCTTCTAATGTTGCACTATCTAGCATTCCTCTTATCCTAGAGTAGTTACCAGCTACGATACCTCTTGGTGTAGAGGGGATAGAACTGCACCATGTGTTACCTAAATCGCTTAGTAGAATTCACACTACATTACAACATAAAAAAAAACCCACATAAATAACTTAATAACAACACCGAAAATATCATCATCACAAATACACATCAATATGCATTACATAAAGGATTGAATGTGGAAATACAAAGGGGAAGAACTACCCTTAATGCACTCAACCTCTCTCTCTTTATTCTTTTTTTTGTAGAATTAAACTACATATGATACACTCAATGTTGTTTTCTCTCTTTTGTATTACAAATATCATTGGATTGCTAGGCCGCATGCCATGGTAGTCTCTCTCTTTTGTATCCTTCACTTTTGGTGCCACCCTTCGTCTCTCATCGCTCTATTTATTTTCATTGGACGCAATGCTTCAGCTACTTGACTGTTCAACTACTCTCATCCACTTTGGATATTTATGCTTTATCGTTTGAAATGGGGACGCCAAATAAAATAACTTAAATGTAATGAAAACAAACTTTTTTGAAGGTTTGTTAGTTGAAAAAAATAGTAAATGTATAATAAGGAGACATTTGTGCATAGATAACATCTTGAGCTAATAGACATTTGAGAGTGATTGTAACAAATGGAGATTATTTGCATATAACATCTCTCTAACATTGAAGTAAGTGGATATTAAACTAAGGAAACCAATCCATGAAATTACTCATGGAGGTAAAGAAGACGATCTTGAAAATTATCATCATAGTTAATGGAAAATATCACCTTCAACCCACAATCACAAAGTTTTTAGCACTATGTCACAATCAATATTCAAATTGCTTGTCTGGCCTAGGATCAACAAAAACATGCACTCAAATTTTCCATTTCCTACGACGTTGAATTGCGCTCTGTCATAGATAATTCTATGTGTGGAATTATCAATATGCAGATATATCTCTATGCGGAAGCACCAATGAATCCGTCGTAGACATTTCTGCGCGAAACTCAGTAAACAATACTAATGGTTTATAGAGAACCCTGCACAGAATTTGGAAAATAATACCAATGTGTCACAAATATTTAAGAGGTGATTCCACTACGCCAAATCATGAACATCTGCGCCAAATCGTGACTGTTTTCCCCCTTCGAAGGAAACCACTTAGGGAATATTTCTTAAACAATGTCTTAAAACTTGATTGGAATTAGCTGTGCACAATCTTTCCTGTAATCACAGAATCTTGTTACTCAACCATGACAACTTGTACATGGAATTTAACAATTTGAACACACAGTGTGACAACATGCAAATACACAACGCGACAACACCACACACTCTATTCTTTCTTAATATCAATGAAGGAGTAATTTTTACACATGAATGCTCGTTCCTTCTTTGTCTCCTAGACCTCAGTGATCCACACTTTTACCTATTCAAATCCCACACACTTGCTCACCTCTGATTCTTACAAAACATACAATATGTCTTGATCCCTCAGATAACTCACAAACAACCAAATCCCGAGTTATCTAAACAACTGGCTAAACTAAAGATTTGTTCCTAATATTTAGCAACACTTAACACCTATGACAATAATTCGACACTTAACAAACAAACTCAACGAAAATGTCTTCTAGAGATATTTCATAATTATTACAAATATAGTAAATGAAATTAGGGAACCAACTCCTTTGGTAAATGTTTGCAATCCATGAGATCAATCTTAAGATTTACTATTAGATGCTCCTGCATCAATAGTATATATATATAAAACCACAAAGATACACAACATTTTCCTTATTGGATGGAAAAATGAAATGATTGAAATACATATTTCAATCATTTTACTTGTTAATCTTTATCATCAACGGAGAGATGATTTGAGTTGTAAAACTACCTTATTATTTAAAGAAAACCTGAAGAGAGATAATTTGGGTTGTAAAACTACCTTATTGTTTAAGGAAAACACTTGATATCATATAAGGTTGAGTGAGAGATTCACTTAAATGTTAAACATGGATGTAAAAGTCAAGGTGTTATGTGCTATCTCTTTCCTTCCATGTTCTTTTTTCCAACTTTAATTCTTAATTGATTATAATCATTAAAAAGAGTTATAAAATATGTACAATTGCATTTTTAGTTTATGAACATGTTTTCAAAGTGTTGAAATTAAACTATAAATAAAAATGATTATTTTTAAGCACTTAATATTCTTTAAACATATTAGTAGAGAGACGTGGTATTTTCACAATTAGATACCATTGTCAATGACTTAAACATTTTTTTCATGATGTTCTTTAAATCAATTGGCACCATTTCTTAATCCACAATATCATATGGTTTAAAGTGAGTTGCATTATCTTTTCTTATTAATTTGATTGTTTTTTTGTTTTATGTCAAACACGATAATGTTAATTATCATGTTGATTATATTTTATGAAATTTTGATATTCAAAAGTCTTTATTATTTTAGTTCATGGGAATGATGTTTTAATAATAGAATTTATAATTATTAATTATATAGATTATGTATTTCTTTTATCAATAATTACAAATTGTAGAAATGGATTTATAATTTTTTTAAAGCATTTTTTTATTTTAGTAAATCAACAATTAAAGTTATTTGGTGGATTTCATTTGAATTGTTTAAAAATTGATTAAATCACTGGAAACAAAAAACACTTAAGTTCATACCAAATTACAACAACAACCACTTAACTAATTATTTGTTACAACACTTTTCTATCCCATTAGCCAAACATCATAACAACTTAACCATTATATATTATGTTATATTGTTATTCATTCAACAAAGTTACTATATCAAAATACATTAACTAACAATACATAAAACAACACAACTATTCATAATTGGAAACCTAGTTGAACCACTTGAATTGTTTAATAGCCAATTCCATAAAACAATTACTATGGACAAGGTATTAGGCTCCAATGAAAGTGCACCACAACCATTAATAAATGGTCACTTACAAAATGAGTCCCAAAGCAAACACTACAATAATTTGGCCACTAGCTAAACTATATTCCACAAAACAGTCTTCTACAACAAGCATATATCTTGTAGTATTGTTGCTCAAGTCTAAATGAGATAGAGTTGACCAATAAAGCCAATTTTACCCTATTTTAACTTTTCAACACTACACATGACTATACATAACTTTAAGTACCTTATGCAAGTTTACCCTATTTTAACTTTTAAACACTATACATTATTTTAACTTTTAAACACTATACAGACTTTTAAGTATCTCATGCAACTATTTAGAGAGACCAATTTCCTCATCCATTTAGTCATTGATGCAATGCTTTTAGAGTTAATCTTAATCTCTATCACTTTTGTACCACTACCAACTAGCTAATAATACTTTACCTCAATAGCCCCAATCTAATTTCTCAAGGACTAGAAATTTGTGTATTCATGTTCAACACCACGTACCATCTCCTTCTTCCCATAGAGTTTTGGTTGATGTGGCCATAAAATTATCTATCACTTTTGTACCACTACCAACTAGCTAATAATACTTTACCTCAATAGCCCCAATCTAACTTCCCAATGACTAGATATTTGTGTATTCATATTCAACACCACCTACCATATCCTTCTTCCCATAGAGTTTGGTTGATGTGGCCATGAAATTATTTGATCACTTGAATTGTTTTTCATGTTAACATTAAACCAAAAATCGTTTTCCATGTTAACATTAAACCAAAGTTCAAAGTTTAATGGGCCCACTACAAATTCATTTGAAAAGCATCTATTCTAAGTAAGACATAAGACATTTCATTGTGTAGGAGACACTTTTAGTTTGAGGAAAAAGACTTTTAGTAGCTAAATCTCTCTCCTAACTTGGGATATTATTATAATAATAAATACTAATTTAATTTTAAGGTTTTTGGTCATGTCCTAATCAAAGACTAAATATTGTTAATAAATATTAAATTAATTTTAAAATTTTTGATTACCTCATAATTAAAGATTAAATATTAATAATTAGACAAATGATTTTATCAATTTAATGGGTATGGAGCAAAGTCAATGATTATCAATCTAATAGCTCTATTAAAACTTTGACCAATATGAGACATTATTATAATAATAAATACTAATTTAATTTTAAAGTTTTTGGTCATGTCTTAATCAAAAACTAAATATTATTAATAAATATTAATTTAATTTTAAAATCTTTAATTAAAACTAAATATTAATAATTACACAAATGATTCTATCAATCCAATAAATATGGAGCAAAGTCAATGACTATCAATCCAATAACTATAGAGAAAAATCAATAACTCACTTTACTCCATATCCTTTAGATGAAATCTGCAATCCATTTAAGTTTGAGTGATTAATTGAAATCACTAGCTAAAGCAAAGTCAATAGCTTACTTTGCTCCATATCCATTAGATGAAATCTTAACTAATTGAAATCACTAGCTGAAGATACCACGTATATATCTATGAAGCGTTCTTTCCTCTGGGTGAAAATAGATATCCAACCAACCAATTCTATAGATATTACTGTTTCATTTATGTGAAATTTTGTAATCAAGAGATTCCTGTTGTTAATGAAATTTTAACTTCTGCAGATTACCTGGTCGGGCACTGACCAAGCGGCATCACGTGTGGCTCTCTCAAGCTAATGAAGCCGACAGTAAACTATTTTCTCGTGCCATTCTAGCCAAGGTATAGTTGAAAAAGAGCAAAAAAGGAGCTGATTGGTGTACTTTATTCTAGAATTTGTCACTTGCGTTTGAGGGGTATGACACTGATAAGATCCGTATATTTTGTATCTGTGAAAATCATGGTTCTGAATCTGTTGATGTTTATGGAATCGATTATTCCAGAGCGCTCGCATTCAGGTAACTTTACATCTCGTCGTCTTACAAAGTTTTTATGAAGAATTCAATAATGTTGTATACAGTTATCTGGATTGTCAACAAACCAAATTAAACTGTTGTTAACTTGTATACCGATTTGTTTCACGAATAATCAGACTGTCGCATGCATTCCCCTAGCGGACGGTGTACTCGAGATAGGTTCAACAGAGCTGGTAAATAAATACTTATCGACAATTTTCAGTTGAAGTTCATTCTGGTTAAAAATTCAGATTATAAAATGATAGAGTTTGTGAATGAATCGTGAGTTGGTTAGATTGGAAGGGGAGTGGGATAACGGGTTGAGGAATGACAGATTTTCAGATAAATTCTTCTCAGAATTCGTTGTAATACTCAACAAAGTTCAAATCCCTGCACAAGAAAAAATGTGGTGTGCCCACCAAATTTCATGGGCCTTGTGAGGCAGTTCGTTGAACAGTTAACCTATTCAGATATAAAAATAAAAAAATACCATTCCCAACTTACTAAATGATCCTCTGTGATGTCAATTTTGAGCAAATTTTATAGTCATTTAGTCATTGAATTTACTAAATGATTCCCCTTTGTGATGTCAATTTTGGGCAGATCCGTGAAGATATTGGATTGATCCATCAGGTTACAAGCCTTCTTGCCGATCACTCAAAGCCAGTCTGTTCGGAGCAGTCCACTTCGAATCCCCATTCAGAAAACGCATCACGAGCACTCCCCCCGGATCAACTTAGCATGCAGCCTCCAGATGGGATTGTGTTCGAAGAGCAGAACGTCAAAGCAACAGAATATAACTCAGACAATGCCCACGAGAATGCACACATTCCCATGCAAGTTTCAGGACTACAGAGCGAGAAAACAGTTACAGAATTTGGACAAAATGGCAGCGAAGTAATGCAGCTGGACATGTCGCCAGAAGATTGTTCCAATGATATCGGTTCCGAGTTGCAGGTCACAGGGGGAAATAGTTGTATGCAGGTCAAGCATTCGACGAACGCCTGGCCAGACATAAGCCATGGACTTCAATCCTCAGGTAATATATTTGATCAAAACGCTATTTATCAAATGAGCATAATATATTTGATCAAAACGCTATTTATCAAATGAGCATAGATATAGGAGTTGGTTAGCTGTTCTAAGAAATGATTTTTTTTTATGGAATCAGGTGATATAAATTTATACTAGTCACTAATTTTTGTTTTTCACAATTCATTTTTGAATATGGATTCAGCATGCTAAAAATTTTCAATAAACTAACAATTTCTTGTCTGATTGAGGGCAAATATCCCCGGAAAAAACCTTCATTTAGTAGAATCTTTAGTCTAGGTCATAGATAGGCCTTGGCTAGCTATTCTACAAAATGACTTTCTTCGCCGGGCCATATAAATTTACAGGAATCACTATTTTTGTTTTTCAGAATCTATTTCTAAAATTTACATTAATCACTATTTTTTGTTGTTCAGAATCCATTTCTGATTGCAGAAATGGATTCTGAACAACAAAAATAGTGATTCCTGTAAATTTATATCGCTGGATGCCTATCTATGGCAGTACGTTAAAGATTAATCCCAGAGCACTCAGATTTTACATAAATAATCACTTAAATCTATTAATCCAACAATTTCTTGCCAGATTTAGGGCAAATATCCCTCGATTTTTTTTTCATTTGGTAGAATCTTTAGCCTCTGGCTATAGATAGGCCTTGGCTAGCGATTTTAAGAAATGACTTTTTTAGCCAGAATTCGGCCATATAAATTTACAAGAATCATTATTTTTTATTGTTCATAATCTATTTCTAAATGCATAAATAGATTCAACATGCTGAAAAGTCTTTATTTTATAGAATCTTAGAATCTTTAAAACCATAAATATCTTAACCATTTATATTGAAATACTTGTTTACATATATAGAGAATTTATATCTTATCTGAAATTCTCTATATCTTATCTGAATTCCAGAATATCTCTAGTAAATCGATTTGTCACTGATTTACCTGGCAGCTTATTCATGAAATTGTCCTTAATGTCTCATTTATCAAAATTTATTTATCCATGTAGAGTGGACCCAACTTATCTTGATACAATTAATGCATATAACTTATCTAGATGCAATTAATACTTTACAGTGGATTTGCCCAAACTATGCAGGTACTCAGCAATACCTTGATCAAGGAAGCGATGATGAAAGTGGTCACTATTCCAAAACAGTTTCAACCATATTGCAACAACAACGGCCGAGCCAATGGACAGAGACAACGACCTTGCAACTCGTACGCGGAAACATCAATCCTCAGGATATTACGCAACGATGTGCTTTCTCCTGTTGGACTGGCAACGGCGGGGTTTCGGTTCAGAAGTCAATGAATCCCCAGTGGGTGCTGAAATACATTTTGTTCAGTGTTCCCAACCTTCATAGTAGAGACAGGGATGAAAGCTCACCCAAATTAAGGGAAGGTGAGAATGGTTGCAGGGTAAGGAGAAGCGGTCAGGATGATATCACTGTAAATCATGTACTTGCAGAGCGCAGACGCAGGGAGAAACTGAACGAAAGGTTCATTATTCTGCGCACATTGGTGCCATTCGTTACTAAGGTACCCAGTTGATCTGCTTTTGAAAGCCTTTAGCTGTGAAAATATTGAGAAGTTGTAGAAAATAGATGAACAGTATCCTAAGGAAATATATTATTACACATAGATAGCACTGGTTGACAGAGGTGGATGTTGGAAATTATTTCCACCAACTTAACAAACAGTATATCTTTGGCCTTGGGAGACCTCAAACACCTGTCATTTTCCAACATTTAGATGTGGACGAACTTATATTTTCTTTTAATAACCCTTTTTTTCATGTGTTTTGATGATACCAACAGTTTTAATAATCTTTTTGAATGTGCTTTGATGATTCCAACATAGCTAATGGTTAGAAAAAATAACTTTGATATCTAATGGTTATTAAAATAGTTAGAAAAAATAACTTTGATATTGATATGATCAATTGTATCATCAGCTAAGTGGCCTTCTTCATGGCCATTGTTTCCACGTCCTTTGTCCTTTTTAAGCAGGTCTGCAGGGCTTTTTAGAGTAGCAAGCAGTGTCAGTGCTTTTTGGAGTGTACCCAGCAGTGTCAGTGCTTGTCACACCAGTAGCATTTTAAGCAGTGTCAGTGCCTCAGTGCCTTTTAGAGTCCCAAGCGGTGTCAGTGTTTGTCACAGTAGCATTTTCATTTCTTTTTCTTTGCACCAGAACTTATCAATTCTTTTTTCTTTGCACCAGAACTTATCAACGCAAGCACAACAGTAGCATTTTAAGCAGTGTCAGTGCCTCAGTGCCTTTTAGAGTCCCAAGCGGTGTCAGTGTTTGTCACAACAGTAGCATTTTCCTTTCTTTTTCTTTGCACCAGAACTCATCAATTCTTTTTCTTTGCACCAGAACTTATCAACGCTTGTAGTATATTTGAATTTTTGGAGTTTTTACAGATCAATTTTTACTAAAATCAGGTCAAAAATTATTGAAATTTCAGATTTGAATGATTGATTCTGTATAATTGAAGTGAAGTGTTCCAAGGGTTTTTCAAGGTGTTTAATCTATTTATGCGATTTAAAATACAATTTAAACAACAAAATCCGTTTAATCTATTTATGCGATTTAAAATACAATTTAAACAACAAAATCCATTTGTCTTAAAAATATAATTTAAACAATAAAAATGGTGATTTCACCAAGACCAAGATCTGTTTCACCCTATTCCAAGACCAAGATCTGTTTCACCCTATTCCAATCAAAAAGTTCAAAAAAATCTAATATTTAGACATCAAATGAGATTTGCCCACTTAAACTTAAATTGCAATGCAAAGGATTATCTGTTGCATTGTCACCACTGATCTTTATAAACATTTATTTTCTTCAAGAAGGGCCTTAAAGGGCCTTAATCATGCTCCCAAACACCATGTTGCTGAACATCGGTGTCATACATTTGATTATCTGTTGCATTTTCATCACTGATATTTATAAACATTTCTCTTCTTCAAGAAGGGCCTTAATCATGCTCCCAAACACCAAGTTGCTGAACATCGGTGTCATACATTTGATTATCTGTTGCATTTTCACCACTGATCTTTATAAACATTTCTCTTCTTCAAGAAGGGCCTTAATCATGCTCCCAAACACCATGTTGCTGAACATCGGTGTCATACATTTGATTATCTGTTGCATTGTCACCACTGATCTTTATAAACATTTCTCTGGTTCAAGAAGGGCCTTAAAGAGCCTTAATCATGCTCCCAAACACCATGTTGCTGAACATCGGTGTCATACATTTGAGTAACACTGCCTTTGCATCTTCCAGTAATTACAAGTTGAGTTTTCAAAAAACTTAACATGATCTATAGTGCTCTCACCCCGTGATATTAAGAACTGCTGCTTCAATAACACTTTGACATTATGTATCTTTAAACCAAACAAGTCGTCAACGTCTTCCATACTTCTTTTGATGTCATGGACAAGTCAACTAAATGTACTTGAGAATCTGACGTTTTATTGTTCTATATTTCCCACTTAGCTATAGCTTCAACAAGTACACTAGGCTTCAACACTTTCTCTTAGACAGTACTCCATATATCTTTCTCAATCAAGTGAAGTTTCATCTTGACCTGTCATGTGTGGAAATTTTATCTTGAAATTATCCACAACCTGTAACGGTGACATTCTCTAACAATTGGAAAAAAAAAGTCTGCAAATAAAGCAGTTATCAGCAACAATAACACAAACACTCACATCAAACTGTTTAGTCCTATTCTCAAACTGCTGTGTAATACAATTTATTCATCCGCTGCATTATTCAAATGCATCAACTAAGCAAGCTGTTTACTTCTACAGAACAATGCATAATAGAAGCCTTCAGGATCCAGCACCTGTCTAATAGGAGGCCAGAGATGAGCAAGCTTCCCTACTCTGTGAACAAATTTAGAAGTTGAAAAAAGTCATAGGCTAAAGATTCTACGAAATGAAGATTTTTTTTGGGGATATTTACTCGAAATCTGGTGAAAAATTGTTGGATTCTTAGATTTAAGTGATTATTTCTGTAGAATCCGAGTGCTCTGGGAGTTTTTCGACATGCTGAATCCATTTCTGCATTCAGAAATGAATTTTGAATAACAAAAAATAGTGATTAGTGTAAATTTATATCGCCGGCTAAAAAAGCCATTTCTTATAACAGCCAGCCAACCCCAGAAAAAAATTCACAGTAAATTCAGAAATAGATTATTACTAGAGCAGAAACACAAAAATTATATGAAATTACAGTTTCTCATGTCTGTTAAGTATATTGGGGATCTCACACATGTTTAATTGACACTTGTCTTGGTATCACAGACTGGTTTAATTGATTTTTTCCAAATGAAAATTTGCTGGAATTTTTGTATTAATAAAAATTCATTTACATCAGCAAGAAAGCTTCCCAAAGGATATCTCCACTGAAAAAACAGAATTACAATCCGACAAAAAGTCAAACTAAGAGTTTTTTTCATTATCCAGGGACTCCAAGCGTCTCTCTAGTTCAACCAGGAAATGAAACCAATAGTATTCCATATCAAACTCGTTTAATTGATACTTGTTCTGAATCTTAATATCTGTTTATTTCGAATAGACAACACTGTAACACATATAGAGATGTACTAATTGACAGAGGTCAAATTTTACACTCTGTCCATTTCCTAGTACTACCACTATAACCTCCAGGTACCATTCTTATCCCTTTCCACAGACATAACACTTCATATCAAGACACAGCAGACTACTACCACTATAACCTCTAGATACCATACTTATCCCCTTCCACAGACATAACACTTCATATCAAAGCACAACAGACATCAATAATTTTGGATGTGACTTCCCACACTCTTTTTCTCAAAATTAACATTGCTCCATTTTTATTTAACGAGATATAACTGTTAAAACATCAAAAGGATTTATTTATTGTTGTAATTTATTTATAACTGTTGTTTAAATATGGTAAGTAAAATAATGTCTAAATCAATAATTTATTTGTAGTTGCTGTTTAAATATGAGAAGTAAAATAATGTCTGCATTGCAGATGGACAAGGCTTCAATCTTGGGTGATGCCATAGAGTACGTAAAGCAATTGCGCAGACGCATACAAGACTTAGAAGTTCGCAGCAAACAGATGGAGGCCGAGCTAAAAAAGAGTGCAGAACCTCGGAAGCAGCTGAGTACCACTTCACAAGAGAAAATAGTTAGACAAAAGAGTGGAGGCACTACCAATAATAATAATGTAGACCAGGAACTAGTAAGCAGCTGCAGAAACTTCAGTGATCATTCTGATCAGCAGCAATACAAGATTTCAAGATTCGAGAAGAGAAAGATTCGTGTCTTGGAGAGATCAGAGCCATTGACGATCATAGACGATTGCAGCACAGATGTACAGGTTTCCATAATCGAGCACGAAGCTCTGGTGGAGTTACAGTGCCCTTGGAGAGAAGGCCTATTGCTTGATATTATGCAGACACTCAGCAATCTGCTATTCGAAACTCATTCTGTTCAGTCTTCTGTGGTGAATAATACATTCGTAGCCAAAATCAGAGCCAAGGTATGGTGATCATCGTTTTTTTCGTTTTCCTCATTTAGAAGAATTTTTTTTGGAAATCTTCTAAGCCCTTGGACAATAATTATTCAGGGAAGTGCTCAGATAACAAGTACTCTACTCAAACCTATGACCTTTGAGCAGTCTTCTCCTTAATCTATCTAACTCAGTAGCTACTTGATCATCAAATATTTTCACAGTAGGTTCTCTAGTTGTTTTGTTTTGTTTCACTGGACTTCATCTTGTTGTTGATCAATATTTTATCAAATTCATTGATAAAGGGTTTTTAAATTCCGAAAAATAGACCCAATGTACTGTAAGTATTAAGATGAATGCGGAGTCTCCATAAATTTATAAGTATTCAGGGGTATAAAAAGGGGTATATAATAAAAATAAGAACTTCTTTTATTGGGAAGATGTATTGAGAAGGGGTTTAACAAAAGGATTTTGGGAAACATTTAACAATATTTAGTGAAATTAAAGGTATTTTTTAATAACCCATGAATGAAGACTATTAGGCTATGCTGTTCACTGAGTGAAAACCCCTTGTTATTTGCTTTGAAAAATGAACAAATCTCAAATTATTTGATTTTGATTGTTTTGTTTGCAGGTGAAAGCGGCAAACATTGGGGAAAAACCAACCATAACTAAAGTGAAGAATGCTGTTCTGGAATGCATTCCCAGTCGATGCTAGATCTGGAACTTTATATGTAAGATTTCTGCTGTATTAATGGGCTTATTCCCATGTTAATGTGATTTGAGATCTCTAGAATGAGAGGAAATTTTAGTGATGTGAGCTCGATTTGGAAAATATATTTGGATAAGTGCATGTAGATATTTTATGGAGACGTCCAGTGCCAAAGAGAAGTATGAATATCAAGATTTGGCATGAGCTCTTTGGAGGTTTGGTTTCTGTGATGATTGTGTATCTTCTGTGATGTTATTCACTCTTATTCTGATCTTTCAAGTCACGGATTTGACCCCGCCTCTGCAATATTCTTACACTTCTTGATGCAATGTTCAAGTGTTGGATGCAATGTTGAGGTGTCAAATTTTGTCCAGCAAAAATATATTTTGGAAAAGTTGGGCGCTATTCAACAGGGATTTGTAATATGACGATTGTTACCATCCATTGGAATTTGCAATGATTATGACGATTACTTCAACTTGATCCATATTGATATTAATTGTAATATTACTGTGTTGGACTTTTAAAATTTGATAATTAATCTGATTTAATATTTTTTATTTAGAAAAATCAATTTTTACAAAATGATCATCTTAAATTTTGATAAAAAAATTATATTAAAAAATTCATATATATATATATATATATATATATATATATAGGGTTTAATGATTAAGAACATGTGTTTTATTTTAAGAGATTACATATCCAAATTCAAAAGGGTAAAGTATGTATATCTTATTAGACTTTATCACTCAAATCCCTAACTCTAAAGAGTTTCTTGTCCCACAAACAAGAAGATCTTATATACCAATTTGATTTCTAACTTGACCCTAATCTTAAAATTAGATTATTATTATTAATTTTTTTTTTTAACAATAATACTTTTTATCTTTTCTACAAACATGTATTTGTATCTTCCAAATATATTTTATATTAATAAGAATGCATTATTAACTATTCTATATTTACATACAAATATACTTTCAACATAATAAAATAATAATGACCCTTTCTTATATATTTTAAATTATTAATAACCCTTTTGAAAATTTAAGATGAGATGTATCAATTGCTTTAAAGAAATAATGATCCTATTTGATTTAAAACTTGTGTTCCTATTTGCAATCAACCTCATAAATGTCACATTAGGGTTGTATTTGCTCCAAGTTATAATTGATATGATCTTAGTCTTGCTTATAAAATGTTTAGACATGTAAGTTTTTTTAATATTACAATTTTGGGTTTTTAGGTAAAGTAAGCATGTGTAAGGTAGATGAGGATGATATAAGTTAAATGTAGAATAATTTCCAAAATAAAATACATCAAGATGAATTGTAAAATATTGGGTTAGTTTTTAATATATAATTTTTATTTTTTAGAAGTAGATTTAAAAATAAATTTAATATATAAATGTTAATATTGGGTTAGTTTTTAATATATAATTTTTATTTTTTGGAAATAGATTTAAAAATTAATTTGATATATAAATGTTTTTTTTTAATGTAAAATTTCATAAAGATTTTGAGATTGATTTTTATTAAATCATTTGGTGAATGAAGGATTATATTTCTCTAAAAAAATGATTTCTATTTTTTGAAAATATGGATACAATCTCCAAAAGAATGATTTCTATTTTTTGAAAATGTGGATACAATCTCCAAAAGAATGATTTCTATTTTTTGAAAAGTGAATACAAATGTGATTTTTTAATCTATTTTTTTTTTTAGTAGTGTCTTACTTTTATATTTAATTTGATTATGATGATTACTATCCATTGAGATAAACTTTGGGTTAGTGACACCTTAAGAAATTAGATGGTTAATTGATTTCACATATATTTAATTATCTTTGGTTTTAGTGAGCTAATAAGTTATGAATATGATTTTAAGAAAGACATTCTAAGAGAAGCTGCTTTTCATCCTCTATTTTCTTAGTATCACAAAGTTTACAATAATAACTTCTCAAGTCATTTTAGGTCTTGTCCAACACTAAATTTTTCTATGAATCTTGTGGGAGTTCATTCTTATTTTAGCATTGTTGTTTAAAATGTTGAATAGAAGAAAGATAGTTTTGAACTTCTACCTTGGGGTTAATGATATTTTTATAGTCAATTAGCTTTCTCTTATTCTCTATTTCTTTGTGGCATCACAATTTTTCTTTAAATTTAGTTGTGATAATGCTTTTCCATGTTATTGATATTGTTGAGAGTGACCTCCTCTTGATTCCTCCAATGGTTTAGCTAGGAAAAAACATCCTTATGCCATCCTTTCTTAATCCTCAAAGACCTTTACTAGAAATTGAAGTAATACTAAGAAGTATATGATCCTCCATGCAAATTATCTTATTCTTGTAAATTAGGTACCTAATCATAGCCTTACTCTCAATGGGAAAAAGCGTCCTTTCTAAGAGGAGAATGAGATATGAGATACATTGTTCTTAATTTTAAGATTATAAACTATAATTTGGTTTTTTATTTGCTTTATCCTCTTTTAAGTTTCTCTAGATATGTTGCAACCCCAAACCTCACAATCATAGAGGGTCATTTGGATAACAAGGGTATTGAAGAGGAATTTCTTTTTTCTTTGGAACCTATTGACATGGGTTCTTAACTCTCATCAATCTCATGGAATTACCCAGCTAAAGGGCCCAGTTAACCCTCCCACCATTGAAATGGTAAGCTCTCTAGTTATGGCCCTGTGTACTAAATGCAAGATATAAAGTTCTATTATTCTCTCTATTTAATCTTAATATAAACTAATCAATATAAAAAACAAAATGTAAATGAAGATGGGGTGAATGCAGGGAATGAAACAAATGCAATATGCTAAAAAGTGAGATGCATCTAACAAAATCCTAATTAAAGGAAAAAAGGAACAAAGTATGGAAATGCAACTAATAACAAGGAGAATAACCTACGATTGTTATTAGAAATGAACTTGAATTGGAGCCTCCCAAATCCCTCCCAAAGTGAGATGATTTGATTTCTAAGAATACTTCCTATCAAAAAACCAATTAGTAACTTAGTTGAGATGAAGCATGACTAGACAATATAAAAATATGGATGATAGCCCATTAGATAAAGTACTTGCATAATCAGAGATTTTGAGTAACCAAGAATAGTCCAAAAGTTATTAAGAAACTCCCTGCCATTAACCAACAAAGAGTTGAAATGAAACAAGATTATTCATATGACAAAAGAGAGAATGGTACACTAAATATGCATGCGAATAATCCAAGTTTTTGAGTATTAGAGAACAATTCATTACAACTAAGAAACTCCCTTTTTCAAATCAAAGGGAGAAAGCAATGAGGTAAGTGAAAATCAACATAATGAATAATATAATAGTCTACAAGACATTATACTGACATCCACAAGCACCAAGAATATTGTGCAAGAAAAGAACAATGTACATATGAACACATCATCCAAGAGTATGGAGAAATTAACAATCTCTTTATTAACATATGAAGATAGCTTACCTCATAGCGTACAAAGTGCAAAAGAGAACCCCTCATAGCTTACAAAGTGCAAAAGAGAACCTTTTGCTTGAGTGTAATGGATTTATTTATAATTTTAGTTCATGGATCTTGTCCTTCCAACTTATTGATTTTTCAACTACCCTAGATGAATTTTGAGTTACCCTTGATGAATCCTTAGCTTCTAGTTCTAAACTTCTTACATTGGTTTTATTCTCACTAACCTTGACCTAGTGACATACGCTTGACTATCACTTGTATTTCCACCTTTTGATATTGCTTGCATCTTTATATCACTTTGATTATTATCCCTACTTTAATTGTATTTGAATAAAAATTGTGTTGTCCTCTAATTTATTGCTTAGCTAAGAAAATAGTAATCCATCCTCCTTTGATTAAAATTTAAGCATATAACTTCCTTAACAAATGGTTTTTTATTTTGATTTAAATAAAAACACTTTGAGTCCCTATCCCTTTCTTTGGTTTGGATATACCCTCTTACAAGTGAAGTTACCTTGTTATTTCAATTCTATATCCACTCTCCTTCATCATACTCTCCTTTATTTAATTTTATGCACACAAAATCTTTATACTATTCTTCATTTAGTTTTATGCACACAAAATCTTTGTAAATAAACAAAATTAAATCATGCTTACATTAAGAGGATATTCTCTTGAGACAAAGGATAAAATACTACCTTGAATTCCTAATAATTTATTAAACAAATCATAATAAAAAAATCTACATAATTAATTTAACAAAAAAAAACATGCTTTACTAATGGAGAATAATTAAAATAATGGAAATATTTAAAAAAAAACATACTTTACTAATGAAAAATAATTAAAATAATGGAAAATGAATTGATCAATTACCAGCACATTCCTCGGGCTCTCAATGGGGAGGCGGATGCCCTCTCGAAGAGAGCACTAAATGGAGTGGTGGGAAGACTCTCGGTCTTCCACAGTGAAAATGGGGTAGATAGCCCCATTTCCTCCATTAACATTTTTGAGCGATGATGGCTGTCTTCATATGATGTAGACCGGAGGTCAGTTTTCATATTATTTGTTCTGTCTACTGCACCATCGTTGTAGATGTTTCTCTTGACTGGATTTACTCTTGCCTCCCTCCGTGCTTGGACTTGTCTTTGTTTGAGCCCTATCGTTTTTTGGCGGTGTTTGATGGCAAATTGCTCACAACAATTGGAAATGTAAATGAATTTATACACTTTATAAATTTGAGAGAATTTTTATTGGAAAAAAAAGAGGCACGTGAATTTCCCCCTCCTACGTGTTAACGTTGTTTTTTAATAAATCCCATCAACAAGTTAATAACCAAGGCTACCATGGAATATGAGGCATGCAATAAGTCGACTTGGGAAGTAAACAAGTATGAGGATGTGATTTTGAACGAACCTAATTTATATGAAATTTAAAATGGTTTCATGGTCTTCAACCCACCTTATTAAAAAAATGTCGTTTAATTAAAATCTTCTTAGATTTCAATAAGACATAACAATCTCTTGTGATTAATCGACTAATCAATTTATTGGTAATTTGATATGAGAAACATGATTTTAGGCTTATATTTTTCAAAGCTATCATAAGGTTCTTCGTTGTGGCTATAGACAACTCTTTATGATACTCAATAAATAATAAATGATCAATAAATAAAAAAATACAACTATGAAACATCATGATCAACAATTGATGATGTTAATAAATAAAAAATACAACTATGAAACATCATGATCAACAAGAATGGATGATGTTAAGATGGAAACTTATTTAAGCTCAAGCATTATCAAGTAATGATTTTTGAATATGATTATTAAAGGAAATTTGTCAATTTTCATATACAATTTTATGTGATTAATTTTAGTTGTGAAAATCATTTTCTAATGATTTAACAATAAATCCTAGTTGTTATCATCGAACAATTTTACACTAAAATTATTGACTGAAAATGTATGCAGCGGAAACAACAAGATCATAGATGAATCATCAATACACATGAGACCCAAAATTTCTATTTTGTTACTTTATCAAATTTTAAAATTCTGAGGGAAAAACCATCCCTCCCAGCCAATACAAATCCACCAAAATATGAGGACAACCTTGTCCTCAAATAACCAAAAAAATAAAAAAACCAAACCTCAACAAATCCTTGGAAATTTCCTCTACCCACAAATCTGCGACAGACCACTTGTACAACCTGCCAACGTCACATGTATTGTTCCCGACGTTAGCTTGTACGGACTTTCCCCTGCCCAAAAAACCTTGTACGATTGTACGTGATTCACCTTACTGCAACCCACATACATACATCACTATGCCTCACTACAACACGCGTATACACGTCTGTGCCTCACTGCAACCTGCGTACATGTACAAAAAACTTGTACCGACACCTCCGTATGATTCGATCTCCGCGACTTCCTCTCTCCTAGGCCATATTTCCACCATTGCAGAATTTACCTTTGCTGAAGTCACCAAGCCTCTTGGCACATGTGCAGACTCACTTATGCTAACTCCATCATGTCTCCACACACTCTACACCATATGAAATGTCACAATAACTTCTCTCCTTTATATACAAGTCTTAGGGGTCAACATAGAATCCCCTCCACAAGTCAACATCAAATTAGAATTTCTTGTGGGTGTGAATCCCCAACACAAACCCACAGAGCCCATCACCAAACCCATGAAGCCCCAACTTCATTGCAAAGGTGGGTTTCACCAAACAAAGAGTGTAATGTGGTGCCTACGACAATTCCCACATGCCTAACACCTAGGGCACGTGATAATACCTTCCCAAAGCTACAAAAATCAACAAAATTTGAGGTCTAAAATGGGTCTCATAAGGAAAATATAAAAGAATAAGAGCATATGCCACATCATATTGTTGGACTTCCAACCCGCAAACCGAATTAATGAACAAAGAAGAAGATAATAAAACACACACAAAACACACACACATATGAAGAGAGGTGGGGGCAATGATAACTTTATTGTTGTGGATAAATGTTATACAAATCTCAAGAAGCTCCTCCGGGGATTCCACATTTAAGCATGATATTCTCAAGCATTTCTAGGCATATGGAAAGCCAAACACTTAAGAAACCTCCACCCAAACAAATGTAATGCCAAGGGTATGTCTTGTCACAACCCAACAATCTCCACCTTGACAATAATTTCTTGATACCTTACCCAACAAATCAAACATCACCTTCCTACAAGCCAAGAGAAGCAAAAAACCACCACAACTTCTCTAACAATACTAGTTGCATAAACATGTTTGTACAATCTGCTCCAGTATGAATGACTCCCCCTTCACTGGATCAACATAACCAAAAAATAAATTGTTGCAACCACTATAGGTGATACTCGTGCTTCTTAGATACCGAAGAACCCATTTTTATGCTCTTTACCTGGTTTTTCCATGTGTCCACTGACAAACACCATCTGCATGTGAAATATTTGAACATTCCCATCACAAACATCAACATTTCAACCTTTTTACTAGAATACGATACATGAGACATATAACCCTTTTCTTCTTCATTATTAGGACATCAGCCTAAATAAAAATTATAATGGAAAGCTAAAGGGATATTTATTGGTTTCACAAAGTTCATACTGAACCTCATCAGTGACAACCACAAATTACCATTTTTTCCGTCTCTGTACTTCTATTCCAAGATTTTTTTTGTTGCTCCTAGATCCTTCATATGAAACAATTTCTTAAGGACATTGGCTCGCCATAAAGGAATCACTCATCTTGTACCGTCGCTTGCTCGAGCTTCAAGCCATATAATGACCTCCTGAGTTTGCAAACAAATCTCCATTTGAGATCCTGGATAAATCCTGATTGTTCCATGTACACATCTCTGCAAATGATGATTTATGGGTAGTCATATCCCACAATCTGCATCCCTTAACGCCATCACCATAACCAATAAAGATGCACCTCTTTGACCGAATCCGACCAAGCCAGCCAAGTGAGCCTTCAAATTTCACCTCAAGGCTAATTTCAATGCTTCATTACATGCAATACATGGGCTCTAAAAACAAACATGAGCTACCAAAACACAGGTGCACAAAAATACCATGACTATTGACCTAACATTCCCCCCATGACCAAAGCCAACCAAATTTCTCTCAAAGAAAAGGTATTTGGGAATACTGCATGCTCCTCCTATCACCTAGGTCGTCTAAACTTTACCGGTAACATTTTAAACCTAGGGTACACATGCCTAACCAGGGCTTACAATCGTATGCCCATTTACATATACAAACTCCACCTTGAACTTTGCATTGGATCTTACTCATCTCTGCCTTGACATCCATTCCTTAACAATTCATTGTCCTCAAAGGTAACCACTGCTTCCCTCATCATGCCACCTCAAATCCAATTTATGATATGCACCATCATGCCCCCTACATCGGGCTTAGGCTAGGGCATTTTATAAAAAATCTCCTTGACCTCGTGCATGCTACTAACATTGATGGCCCCTCAAAGTCCTCGAATGACACATAAAAAATTAACATCTTCTTAAGCCATCTTCTCAGACTGAATTAGAAGAACACTTCATAGAAAAAGAGAGAGAAATAAACCATTAATAGAGGACCGAAACTAGAACTGGAAACAACAGAACCAAAAGAGAATCAGGCACAAACTGCCCCATACACAAGTGACCTGCTCCAAGAACCTATTGACGATCTAGTCCATACTAGACTCTACAACATGTTTCTAATGACCTTGACCTCATCCAACATCTCCACCATCTGGGGTTTTGAGGCTGGGACCTCATGAACGGTTGAGATCCCTTGTGTAGAGATCCCTTTGTTGTCTCCTAGGATATCATATCATCGCCAACTCCATACCCTCTTGCAAGTTCATCCCAAGGCTTTGAATGTCTGCCTCATCTAGAGTGGTTCCATTGGATTGATCATAGGTGGCTTGGTCTAATCTGATAACACGACCTCTATAGATGGGTTGACACTAGTTGTCCTCCCCCGATGACCTTGATTTCCTAAGTTGTCCTCACCTTGCTGAGCACCTATCTACTCAACTCATCTGGAATTCACATTGGGATCATCATTGAATCCCATTTTTCTATGAATCCTTTGGCTTATCTTCCTCTCACTTCCAAGCCTTACAATGTTCCTATCATGGGTAATGACGAGAGTCATCTCACCTTGCTTTTATTTCGACGATATGTATTATGTTATTCCCTTCTTCTCTCACATGGAAAATGAACGAATCCCCATGATAATGTTTTGGAGGAGAGCCGAAGGTTTAGGAATGTCCTCAAAATTCCCATGGTCACTGCCTCACTGCTATTATTGATACCCAACACACCTATTACATCCCCAATAACACAAATACACCAACCAATTCTATCTTACCAAAGAAATTATGGAACCCAACTCCATCAACCCAAAGATCTAAGGAAACCATGAGAACCTTCTCCTCAACCCCACTCTAATCCATGACCTCGCGACTCGGCTCTCCTCTGAGGCACTATTTTTCATGTGGTGTTTGTTACACATTATTTTCTTCACCACTATGACTGTTAATGATGTACACCTATCCTTTGTCTTTAGAAGGATCAATGACCTGAATCCCTAAAGAACAATGAAGACACATTTTCCCAGAAAGATGAAAATTATCTTTTCCTTTGTAAAAACCTTATAAAAAGGGACCGTCACACCTTGCTTAGTGTTAAGGGTGTGATGAGGATCATCGCAGGTTGCACCAAAGTGGTCTGCGACATCATCACAGTTTGCTTAGTGTTAAGGGTGCGACGATTTTCGTACGAAGGAAAAAGAGAAATTTCTCGAAAGTTCTAGAATAGAAGCTTCTTGGGTGAGGTGGCCTCTGATCAGTTTGGATCTGAGTCGCATCCCTGATCTCATGGGATCATCCTAACCTCATCACCCTATCCTTTTCAGCTTATAAAAGGAGAAGAGTTCTCATGGGAAAAGTTAGTTGGCTAGTGCTTAGTTGGAAAGTTCTTGAGTTTTGTAGTTTGGAGTTTTTGGAGCTTGTATGTTGGCTTTGAGATTTGATTTGTCAAGATAGATTGGTAATCTTAGAATCCGTGGAGAAGAAGTGTGTGGGAAGAAAGGAACTATTGGAAGGGACCTTACAACATCAAGGCATCAGTTATATTCTCCTTTTCATATTTCTAATACAACAATATATTTCTTTCCTGTAAAATTGTTCTTATTTTATTGTATGACTCCTCGATCACATACATAGGTTTTGTTGAGTATACATTGTTTATTTCACTTCGTTGGATTGTGTATTTTTACAAGTTCAACATCCCATAAGACTTGCAATGGAGAGAGGATGACACTAGTGAGGACAAACGACATTTAAAAGGTATGTCATTTATCTCTTGTTAGTTAGTATGCTTGATAATTAAAACTTAGGGAAAGTTTTATATTCTATCTTGTTTTGTTCTAGTTTCCTGTGGAAGTTAGAGAGATTTGTTTGTGTCTGCACTTACCGATTTGTCTGATAACAAAATTGGCGACCATACTAGGGATTAGTTTGCTTTCCTAGTAATCTTTCTTTCTTGCTTTGATTTCTCGGGTTCTATTTTCTGAGTCACTGGGAGATCCAGATTGACTCTCTGACTATTTAATTTCACTGGAAAACCTTTATGCTTTTTATTTTTTCCATTATTTCCTTTGATCGTCGCACCCTTCTTTGAGAGACAGTGCAACGATCTAGGATCAACGCACTCTTCCTAATAGACACAGTGCAACGTCGTCGCACTGTACTGTTCTCTCGCCCGCGATGATCTAGGATCATCGCACTGTGCTAGCTGGTAGCCCATGACAATTTTGTGATTTTTTTTTTAATTTTTGAATGTTTTCCTTGCCCAGATCTGTGATAAGTGTTTGGGATGATTTGTTGGGTTTGGTTACAGTTTGCTTGATAGATTTGAATCTGTTTTTAGCCATTTTTTCTTTGTTTGCTTATGGAAGATTTAATATCTCTTGCTTTGAGTGTCTTTCAGTTACAAAGAATTGTTTTTTTTCATTAGAATTGTTTAGTGAAAGAACACTTCTTTTTCTGAATAGTTTGTGTTAAAAGAAAAATTGTAGTTTGGGTTGCTTTTGTCTTGAAGAAGCTCGCTATTTATTTTAGTGTATCTTTGAAACAAAAATTTAATTTCTTTCTTTGCATTAGATTGGGGGCATCTTTGCATTTGAAGTAGCGAAATCGTGTATTGGTGTACAATATCTTTGGCTCATTTCTTGAAGATGTTGATATAGATGAGTTTAATAAATTTTTGGGACATTGTGCATTTGGGAATGATAAACATTTTCTCCTTCTCATAATATAGCTTTCATCGAAGTGAAATATTTGCATTCTCATTTCTTTGCATTGTTTAGAGTCAGTCAAAACATCATTTAGTCCACACCATTTTCCTCTTGAGTAAACAACAACATTAAAATAAAGCACTTATAAAAATTGATTAGACATTTTTATACTTTCTGGTAGCAAACCTACATTAACTTAGGGAGTAGGGATTTGGAATAGGTGTGAAAGATAACTTTCCAAAGCTGTAAACAAACATAGTATCTTGTGATAGGGAGAGTTTAAATCCACTTGCGACATTTTTTCCCGGGAAGCCCTTCTAACACAAGGGTCAATCAAGAGGTCACATTGGGACCGACAGAGTGACTAACCCTACTTTGTTGGTCTTGGTGTAGTGGTTATGCGTATTATTGGGGGTCACTTGAGAAGAAAATCCTATGCAGACCTTCTCGAGGATATTTTAGTCTTAGATACCCATCCCTTGCATGTGTATCGGACTGGCGACTGTTTCCCCAGGCATCATTGTTGTATTTGGTAACCTTAGTGGAATTTTCTCTTTAGGGTCTTTACACGAGGTGACTATGGAGGGGAAAGTATTCATGGTACTTGGAATCGATGTTGGCCAAACTCACTCGGACTCCTTGGAGGGTATACCCACGTTTATGTGTGGGATCTTTCACTAGGGTGTAAGTCCGTTAAGCAGGTCGTCAATGTAACTTTTCCACCTGCTCTATCTCAACCCCTTCTTACATTATTCCTGGGACTATGGATTTCATCACCAACTAGTGCATTCATTATGAGAAGGTTTTGTTTGCTTGCTTGCTTACTAGATTTTTAGAGTGTGCTATTTATTTTCCCTTAAAGGCCTTAAGTTGGATCTGTGTTTAATGGCATCAGTTCTTGGAACGACCAATGACGCAACCCCTGCTCCGGGGGAGCCTTTTGTTTCTCCTTCTTACATAAACATTGGTCCTCCTTACATCGCTACTTTGAGCCTTCTAGGTCTCACAATTGGATTACCGGTATGATTTTTTTCCACTCAGGTAATCCCGAATGCAACAAGTGCTTCGGTTGTAAGAAGTTCCTCCCAAGAACATCAACCTCATGTTGATCCTTCGCCTTCTTTTCTAGTAAGATATTCTTTGCCTTCTTCAGTTGCAAGGTATTCTTCCATTTCATCTTCTTCATCGAGTGAAAGCTATGAAGCTAGTAACCCAGTGGATAAGAAGAAGAAGAAAATTAAGCAAGGGTCCAAACTTCCAACCACTACCAGACATGTTGGAAAACAACCAATTACTGATAATTGTGTTGGGAGTGTTGATGATACCAATATCACCCAAACAAACCATAAGACCAAGTACCATTGCAGGCTTTGTAAGGGTAGCCATCTTCTTAAAGATTTCCCTGGTATATCCAAGGCTATAGAAGCATGGTCTACATGCCCTCGCCAGCCCATGTCGTCATCCTCTGAACAACATGTTGATGACCTCCCATCAACTAGTTAGGGTATCGTTGGGAAGACGAAAAGTAGAGTCAAGTTCCCATGTATGTTATGCAGAGGGAGTCATCGAACTCACCTTTTCCCTCATATGGATGAAACCTCAAAATTACTGGAAGACGTGACTATTTCCCATCCTCAACTTCTGGCTTCTTACCACAAACTTACTCTCAACCCACTTGTATTTGATGGAATGATCAATCTGGTCCCTTCGTCGATCAGTCTGGTTGATCATGTAGTCAATCTGGTCACATCCTTAGTTGAACTAGTTGAAAAAGTGGTCGATTCAATCCCATCCTTGGTCAATCCCATTCTCCCGTTAGAGAGTGAAACCCAAGTGGTCGATCCATTTCCACCCGTCGACCCCATTCTCCCCTTGAAGAATGAAACCCAAGTGGTTGATATGATATCGTCATCAATTGATCCTACTCTCCCACTAGAGAGTAAATCCGATACTGCCCATGTTTTTCTCATTAATATAGAATATATCGTGCTAGGGGGCATTCCTCCTTCTCTCGCGGAACCCCCTCTAAGTAATGAGGTCATAATTTTTTATTGGGGTGTGCGAAATGGACCTCGTCTTCCCTCTCACATTCCTTTCAATATTACAACAAAGGTTTGTGGTCGGGACATTCCTCAGACGCTGAGAGATGAAGGTGTGTCCGCTAGTATTTTTTTCCTCTATTGTTTTGAAAGCTTTGGATTATCCTCAGCTTGTGCTGGTTACTCATAATTTTTTATCTTTTAACAGAAGAACCAGTCAACATTTAGGATACCTTCCTCAGTTTCCCACAACTTTGGGAGGGAAAACTATATTTATTGATGTTATGGTAGTCCAAGACCCCTTGGATTTCAATTTACTCCTTGGGTGAGATTATTTCTATGCCATGAAAGCTATCATGTCCACTCTTTTTCGTGTGATATCTTTCCATCATGATGGAAGAATTGTGACTATTGATTAACTTTCATTCGTTGGTCCTGACTTGACCATCAACTCAATAACCTCCCTAAACGGTTCTTATATGCAGACGGTATTGCCCCCGCCATAGGTCAATTATGTGGCATTGTCTCCCATGCCTTCAGTTTCCAATGAAGATGAGCCTCTCACTGTATGCTCAGTCTCTTATGAATTAGATCTGGTAGTTGACGACTCTCGAAATGTGTTCTTTCCAGAGTGTGTTTCTTCCATCAAGTGAATATCTCTTGGAAGCCATGACTGAGTTTTGTCCCTTGACATGGTGTCCTTCCAGAGCATTGTCCTCTTGGAAGCCATGATCAAGAAGAACAACTTTGATCATGGCTTGATTTCAAGCTCATTAAAAAATGAAACCATCTTTGAGCATGGTTTTATGATTTCAAGCTCATTAAAAAATGAAACCAACTTTGAGCATGGTTTTCTGATTTCAAGCTCATTAAAAAATGAAACCATCTTTGAGCATGGTTTTCTGATTTCAATCTCATTAAAAAATGAAACCATTTTTTAGCATGGTTTTCTAATTTCAAGCTCATTAAAAAATGAAACTAGCTTTGAGCATGGTTTTTGGATTTCAAGCTCATTAAAAAATGAAACCATCTTTGAGCATGGTTTTCTGATTTCAAGATCATTAAAAAAATGAAACAACGGTTTGGGGATTGAACTTGGATTCTTGAGCATAGTTCTTCTCCTATGTCAAGCTCATTAAAAAATGAAACAACTTCCCCCTCTCTGTTTGATTCAAGTCCTTTGTCTAGTATTTGAATCTTCATTTCATCTACCTTTGCAGTTGGATGAAACAAAGTTTGGGGGGAAATGCTTACATCCTCTGGACTTCATGTTGAAGTTAAGACGCTAGCTTCTTAAGCTGGGGGATAAGTACAAACCATCCCTAGATAATGTGTTGGGAAGTCACAAGCATAGTTTTTACTTTGGTTCAAGCTTGTGTAAAAATGAAACCACCTGCCTCAAGTATAGTTTCCTCTGGTTCAAGCTTGTGTAAAAATGAAACCAGGTCCAAGCATAGTTTTGTTTAGTTTTAAACTTGTGTAAAAATAAAATCTATCCCAATCATATTTTTGTTTTGTTTTAAGATTGCGTAGAAATGAAAACAATCCAGAGCTTAGTCTTTTTTCTTTCTTGTGCTCATAAATACAGGAGAATGTAACTGAGTAAACTTTTATCACTTTTTTCGGACTTGTAAAGGTTATATGAAAAAGGAACCCCCTGGAGTTCCCTTTAAGCTCTTTTCAGACTCTGTAAACATGAAAAGATTTTCGATCGATCTTGTTCTTTTCACGCTCATTAAAGTAATTGAAGAAAACGTTTGTTGAGCGATAGTTTATCTCTTTTTCGGTCTCATTAATTTATTTTACGAAAAAAGAAATTTTGGAGTTTCCTGAACCACTTCTTCTTAGGGTTCGTTAAACATACTCCGAGGGACTCATCCGAAGGATGAGCTTACATTTACAAGCATATGTTATCCTCCTCAAGCTTGCGTAAAAATAAAGAGGTACTCGCTAGAAATGGTGGGGAAAAATTGGGAAAGAAATGTATCTAAACATGTATTGTATGGAAGAGTCACTTTTGAACATGACACCCTTTCACCCTTTCATGGAAAATCCTCTTGTATCTTGATCATACTCCTTTATAAGATTACAAATTGTTCTGTGATCCCTGTTGTTGAGTTAGTGTTTCCAAGACAAATGTCGTGTCGTAAATATGTTCAAAGAGAAGTTCAACCCAGAAATCCTTCTATTGCATCAACCATTTTGTAGTCCTTAAGCCTTCTATTGTGTCAACCATCCTTGAGTCAATCCTGAATCACTTGTTACTATGATCTACAAATATTTTTACTCGTTTCGTGTCATTGACGGGGGATACATTAAGGCCCTCCTGTGACGAGTCTTTTCATGTCTACTCCAACTCATTATCTAGGAATTAGACTTAGAAACTAATTGGTACCTTGGAAGTATGAGATGGAGTTCTTTTGACAGATCAACTTTGCTATCTGACCCAGAAAGTTAACTATGAAATCACACTTCTGAAAGGGAAATCACACATCAATCATCACACATTAATCATCAAGACATAGCATGGGTAGTTCAATAGTCAATATATTGAGTATGCTGTGGTTCACAATGTGTTGTTGTGAACTTCACTAGTTCTCTTTCAAATATGTCTGATTACTGCTGCCAACATTCATATCCATGAAACAAAATCAAATCCATAAAATAGAGAGAGAATATGCAAAACAAAGTAAGTAAATATCTCTAAATAATCATATAATCGAAACTCTAAACTGAACTATACTGCTATCATCTGAAAGGATCAAAGCTTCAGCTAGTCTAACATCTATACTATTGAAATAAACTACTAACACTAATCTATAAGGATGCTGACCTTTGTTGGGCAGTGGGCCCTTTCCGCTTCAACAAGTCAACGACTAGAGTCTACAGTAAACTTGCTTTCAATCCACACATTACTCTTACTCAAACTTCAAAACATAGAATCAAACTATGCTAACAACTCAACTCACATTCATTCATAAACGATCAAGACATGGAGATAAATGACGTCCTTCTATTAAAATTCAACTCAGAATATGGTCTACATTATGTAACGMTGCTTCATATGACGTGTTATGCTAATTCTCTACTACCTTCACCATCCTTGCCATGACTATTTAAACAGTCTTAGTCGTGAAACATAAGGAGGTGAAATCTTTAGCAGATCAGTCAATTGCCAAATTTACATATTTGGTTACATATTTTAAGCTTCATCCTCATGACACGAAGTGTATGAGGATGAAGAAAAAAAAAACTATCTTAACATAGCCTTGCTATATCTTTGATGATTCAACAAACATCTAACAATTATCTTGGTCATGATCTGGAACTAAACTTGGTATATTTTGCTTCCTGTATTGGTACCAGATCTTGACAGGTGAGATTCGGTAAATGGTACCGGATCCGAACAGTGCACAAGTGGTTGGTACCAGACTAGAACATTCTGTGGCCGTTGGTACTAGATCGTGACGGTGAATAGTTCGGTACCGGATTTGAATGGAAGGTGCGCTTGGTACTGGATTCAGACAGTGACAATCTGGCGCATAAGTACCGGATGGCTGAGATGACACATAAATGATGGACTCATCTAGAGGTCAAAGGTTACACGTGGCAATTTAAAACATTAGTACATGAAACATTCAGTCTCCTAGCTCAATAAACCACAAAATGCATGAATTCAATTATACTTTACCTTATGACCTCATCAATGGCTAATGGTAGTGTTCTTTGTCATTTATCTAGGCTTAGGTAGGCCAAAAAGGTATAAATGAGGAGTATGATAGGGTAGTGGGGATGTCAATTTAGAGGCTCAACATTCCCCCATGCCAAAATCATTGCATGTCCTCATGCAACTGAAATGAACTCAAAATTTTTCAAAATTTGAGACTCCATTCTTTTTACTCCTATGGATCAATGATGTTGATGGCTGAGGGTTCTACTTTCAGCTCCCTTTTTATGACCCTAACATATTGTAATAGTCTTAGTACCTTATTAATCTTATTAGAACTCTCTTCATGGTCATATTGAAGTTGCTGGCTGGTTTCCTTCAGTTGCTCATTTTCCTTTTTGATATACCTGCCCAGTAGTTGGTATTCCTTCACTTCTTGTTTGAGTTCTTGGTTTTGCTTTTGCAGCTCCCCAATTTTTTTCTTCATCTGTTCTTTTGTTAAGGTCCTTGTTGGACCCATTGTTTCTGGCTAGGTGTATTCTCTTTCCTCCACTTCCTCCCTCATCCCACATAAAGTAATAGTAACTTGTTCCTTAGTCAAGCTAGGGATGTCATCCTGGAATGATAGGTCTTCAGAAGGGGAGGTAAGATCTATTAGGTCTTCATGTGTATGAGGACTGACAACTACTTTTACTTTCTTTGCCATGCTCCTTGTGGTTCTTTTACAAGGGGGTAATGGATCAGAGGTACTCACAAGCTTCCTTTTCTTCTTTTCTGTTTGTGGAATGGTTACAGGGAATTGTTCTATAGACCATTCATCTTTATTTTCTGAGCTATTCTTCTTTTTCCTCACAGTTTTGTCTTATGACCCTTCTCCTCAAGTGATACTGTTGAGGTCTCCTCCACTACATTGGATTTACCTTTTAATTCTTAACTTTTAAAATCTTATCGACTGTGGAAGAGGGCCCTGCTTGTTTACTGGCTTTATCTTTTTGGATCACTGTTTTGGAGGATGATGGAGTTACCTTATCTTTCTTGCCCTTTTTCTCTTGAGGTTCCGTATCCTTCTTTGGAGTAGGCTGGGCTCCTTCTACAGGTTTGTTTTCTGTGGGAAGGTGTTGAGTGATGAGGATTTTCCAGCTAATCCCTTGCTTCCTGATTTCATGTATAACTAACATCTTAATAAAACCTTGATGGTAAATGTTGGTCTTCTCAGTTTTGGATAGGGATTTGACACCTCTTACCATCTTGTTCAGACTCATCCATAAAAAATATGGGAAATCAATTTCAGGACCTCCTTCAAAGTGTAACAAAAGCCTAAGATGATATATGAAGGTTACAACATACCTTCCCTCACAAGTGAGGAATCGTTGAAGACTAGCAAGCATTGGATGATACTCTTCCTTGATATAGTTCCTAGGAATCCCCTTTTTCCAATCAGGGTGCTAATGGTCTTCCTTCAGAAATCATTGGCACATTTCCTTGTTGATTCCTACTCCTTTGAAATACTTGGCTCCTCTGTTAGGTAATCCCATGGCTTCCCTTAAGGTTTCTTCATTGACTGTTAGCTGCAGATTGCCTATGTGCACAATCTCTCCATCGTAACCCTCAATAAATGCTTGAGATACCTTCTCATGATAGCCTGTGAATTTCTCCAAAAATGGCATCCATCCCGCTCTAGCATACTTATCTCTACATAGCTGTAACTCCTCGGTCTCCCTATAAATCTGGAAGACCAAATCATGTCTACTCATGACCATATTTATGAACTGTGTGTGAGAATCGGGCTGTGGCGCAAGGGTTTGGTTAGCTATGAGGGTAAGGGTTTGGTACCGGATATCACAGAGAGGAGTAGGCTTGAAACTAGAGAAAGGTTGGTAATGGAAAAAATATGGTGATGGCGTCGATAATTCAGACGATGAGTTTAAGTAAGATGTCGCAAAGGAAAATTAAGACAAGATGAAGCTCATCTGGATGGATTCACCACCCAGATAAGCCATTTCATTTCTTCATGTTAGTGTAATGATGGGAACGTTGGGTGTTGAAGCATCATTGTTGTTTGAGATAGGTGATTGGACTTCTGAGTGGTGAATTTGATGTTGGATCGTGACTCATGACACGAGATACGTTCGCGATTTCTTAAGGATGAAGCACGTTCATGGCTCATCATTACTAAACATGCTCCATATTCACACTTTTGATGTGATTTTGCCTTCAATCATTTTCAAGCGCTTATGTGATGAGAGGATTGATTAAGGTTAGGCATATGGGTATGAGGGAAGTGAAAGTTAGGTGCATGGTTTTAACACTAAGGTCATAAGATCTAGTATACCTTTTCATACATATTGTAGTTTTATAAGCAAAGGAAAATAAATAATACCATGTTACCTTTGCTTTCACCATTATATAATCAATACCCATAGCATATGCGATTGCCTTTGTATTTGAATCTTACAGATTGTCAGAGTTCATCTTTTTAGGATGGATTTTTCTAGAAGCTTGGTACTGGAATTTCCTGTACTTCATAAAACTTCTTTATTTTGTGCTAGTCTTCTTTTGTGTCTAGTTCTGTAGGGTTGTAGGGTGAACATGTTGGTTTCTGAAGATGAGATGTGAGTCTGAAAAAGAGTTATGAAAGAGCTCTTTGACCCTCCCCCATGCCAAGGATGTTGCATATCCTTATGCAATAAGATTTAACACCCTGTATCATAATGGAAGAAAAATGATAAGAGAAAAGAAACCAAATCAAATTCCAAAAGTTCATTTATCACCTAGCATTTGATCACATGCCTAATAATTTTGAATTTGCCTTTCTTTTGATGACTTATTGACAAGGGTAGCATTCGATAGTGAAAATAGGGAGGTTTTTATATTTTTTCCAGTAGAGTAAATCCAACCTAACTTGCTTCAGAGATTTACTATCATTAGATGTTATGGATAAATTTCACAGTATAAGTAGATTAGACTCCCTAGTTAGGGCTCCACTCTTAAGAAGTTTCCTTCTTAGGTAATGTAGGCTTTAGATGTCAGACCGGTAAAGTTGACTTAGGGTAATTCTCAAATGGACATTTGCTTCTAGTAATTATCTTGTTTGTTAATCTGGATTTTGTATCTCATAAATGTCAACAGTGACCTTTGCTTGTAGTGTTCATTTTTTTTAGATGACAAAAGTGAATTTTTCAATCAGACAAGTATAGATGAGACATTTCTCAACTAGAACCCACTGCCAACAAGCCTGTTCAGTACTCCGGTGGGGTAGTTGTGATAATTAGTGAGAGACATCCTTTCCCTAGGAAGAATGCCCTATTGCCAACATGCCTCTTTAGTACCCTGATGGGTTTTTCTAGTCATACCATAGACCAATACCCGCTGCCAGTAGACCTGTTTAGTATCCCAGCGGGTTAGTCTCTTAAACCCTTTTTCCATTAGAGGCTTCTTGTCCATAGTCACCTATTTTGGTTTTTATTAAAGAGTGATTTTGCACGGTGACTGGGGAGGCTCGTCTGAAAACCTTTTTATAGGCTGGGATGGTATTGGGTTGGAAGGTGTATTCTCTTATTTGAATGCCTTTAAAGATTCATCTGAAGAAAAAATAAACTTATGTATGCATATTATTTCTTTAGAGAGATCCAGATGTATAATTTTGTCTGAGTTTGTCCATAAGAGAATGACCTAAAGTTACCTTATGGTACTAATACATCCTCTTCCATAAAATTTTTCCTAGTGTGCCCATGACAGAGAGTGTTCATATACTCATATGTTACTCTTTAGTAAAGATAATCCAATGAATACTATTGAAGTCTAGTTAGGGTGAGATAGTTACTTGTAGGCTAATATATTTTTTATCCCTTTAATCAT
>ML804667.1:51977-89954 GCA_009831015.1 Picea engelmannii | reverse complement strand
AAAGGGGCTCTTTAGGGCACAATTAGGTCTTTGACCAGCCTCCCCACGCAGATTGAGCTCGGATTTGGTGTCAAATCGACTTGGGAGCCGATCCATTAGTGGTTGGGAGGCCGACCAGTTTCATAAATGCGCTGTTTGGCAGGAGCGCGGGTTTTGCACCCCACAGCCGCGCATATGCGCTCCCGGTACAAAGATTTTACGCGCGCGCGCGCGCCCAGTGGGTGCAAAGCGCCTTGTAATTTTTTGGCCATTTTGTATAGTTTTGACCCTTTTGCTGTGCTGTGGAATTAACCGTGTGCCATGAATGACTGTTTTTCTGTGTTGACGATGCAGAGTTCTTGTCGCCCTGTGCGGACGAAATTTCAGTGATAACAGTTGGGAAGGTCCAAGTCTGTGTATCTTGTGTAAAAGCAGTTTACAGGTATCAATCATTTATTTCTTGATTGTATGTTTACAAAGAAGGTCTGGGAAAGAATCAAAATTATACAAAAGATAAAAATAAAGTGGGAAGGTAAGTCACTTTCTGACTGTTTTAATACATGGATTAAAGATAAAACTATATGTCCAACTCTTGCATCTATAATATGATAGTTTATTTGGAATGAAAGGAACAAAGCTATTTCTGAGAATGTTGTTCCATCATTTCAATCTGTGGTTATCAAGATCTTGGGGATCTATAAGAATCAACCATTGACTCAAAAATTCACCCCTATAAGAGATTGTCTGGTCACCCATTTAGATGGATTTTCTATTTCTTTTTTTGATGGGGCAACACAGAGTGATAAGAAAGTTTGTGGAGCAGGGGGGGGGTTATTAAAACTTTCAACTCTTTAGTCTATAGATGGAATCTAAATAGTGGTGAAGGTACAAATACAAAGGCCGAGCTCTTGGGAATATGTGACACTCTTACTCTGGCTATTCATCTATCCCTCCCAAATCTATAAGCTATGGGTGATTCTAGGGTAATTATAGATTGGCTCAACAACAAAGGAAAGCTTCAAGCATGCGTTATCGAAGGATGGAAGATTAGAACTAAAGAACTTATAAAACAATTCCAGACTGTTAGCTTCCGCCACATCTTTAGAGATTTCAACAAGGAAGAAAACCAGCTTTATAAACAAGCTCTTCATGAGCCTCAGGGCGGAATTTCATATTATTTATGGGAACCTGGAGGCGCAGGCCCCATGAATTACCTAGCTATGTGTTGATGGGCGAAATTGACCGCTCGTCAACTGGAGGGGTGGATCCGGTCCAAGGTTGTCTAAATAACCCAAGCCGTTTGGATTAATCCACTTCGATGGGTTTAGTGGCTCCGTTAGCCGATCTAAGTCCTAGGAAAGTGAAAAAACTGATCTAAAGAAACTAATCTAAGTGAAAACAACTATTGCAACCTATATACAAGTCTAATATATATATATATATACAGTTTGCTAACTAATATTATAAAACAATAATCCTACTTATTAAATGTCCAGTAATCAATATAATTAAATCTCTATTACATATATACAACGTTCACAAAATGCAAATTTTGATCGAAATCTGCAAAATCATATATGAATTGTCTTATGACAGTAAAGCTAGTATTTTTGGATTTTTATAACTTTTATGAAAAAGAAATGGAACAACAGCTATCTAACTAAGAAATAAAAGTAGTAATCTGTACTGTATATCTATCTAAACTACAGAGAATTCTAATATTAATTGACTATTAAAATGGAAATAACAAACTGACCTAAAATTACTTGTCCTGTGCATAAGCATTTGCGTTCACTGTTCGATGAGGCAAACCCGCACCAGATTTTCCAATACTTTGCGTAAACACGAAACAACAACGCCCTTGAATGCTAACGACATAACAGGTAAAGATGCAGCAACAACAATTTTATAGTTTACAAATAATCACATTAAGATAAATCCCACTGCAACGATTTGTACATAACTGCTCATTTAACAAAGAAGATTAACCTTCTGTTCATTAAATTAAAACAGGGTAATTGCTGTAAGTAAAATGAGAGGCATCAAATATGGACACAATTTAAATCGCATCACATCAACCTATAACAATTTTTGATATCTAAAGTAGTCAATAATTTGGTTATAAATTGAAATGAACAAAACATGAAATAAAAGTATGATATATTGAAAGCTAAAGCCGTACAAACATCCACTTTCATTCCAGTCTGAATCATAAATCCATAGTATCTGCCTCCAAGCAGCGATGGTTTGTTTACAAAAAATAATAAGTATATAAAGGCCACAGGATGAAAACATTCCTTGTGGAAATTATCAAAACTGTTTGCAAAAAATATGGGAACAATCTCCCAAATTCATATTTCTAACTAAGACTAACAGCCTAATCCAAAACTGTGTAAAAAAAGCATGTTTAAAAAATGCCACCATCGATCCAATTCCCTTTGAAATTCGTGTGTACTTGTATATGCACAAAAATACACGATTTCAGATTATGTTTAATTGTAAAATCAACAAAAACTCAAATTTTATGACTAGCTACAGAATCTCACGATTCTGTAGCTAGTTATTATTTACAAACATAATCGTATTGTATCAATTCAATCATAATAGAAATATATGTGATTTATCAAACAAATCCTTTATACTAATTCAAAGCAAACAAAATCTTTCTAAAATCATTGTTGAAATACCATACCTTGGTTTCAGGGATACGATTCGATCAGGCTGTTTTTGAATTAACAATGGCAGTGGCCGCCTCTACATTTTTGAAAACGACAGAGCCTGTGGTCTTTTTCCTTTTATCATTAGCTTGCAGTGTGTCATTTTCCTTGGTTAACACATTTACTTGGTCCTCCAAGGACTTGATTTGGGATTGCAGCAGAGGGACATCTGTATAATATCCGTTGAGCCATGAGTTGCATTCATTGCACTGTGGTTGATCCAGCCGTGTAATCACAGGTGAGGAATCTCTTAATTTACCAACAGTTCCACTGTCGAGCTTGATCCCGGGGAAGTTAGGGTCATCTTTAAGGCACGGTGGGAGGTTCGATACGTAGTCATAGGGCTTGACAGAAAAAAGGTCGTGTGAGTATGGATACTCCTCGATCAGAAATCGCTCGATTTCGGAATCTGAATCTTCACTTAATAAAATTGGTTTCTGATCTGTATTTTGTTTAGGCTTATTACGAGCACACCTTGATACCCAACGTGCAGCCTTCTTACCCTTGCAATTGACATCACTATTACCCTTACCCTTTTTCTTTGCAGACCTCTTGACAGGCTTAGCACTGTCTTTTAGGCATGAGTCAGGCAGGGTGTCGGGTAGGTTATCGTTCGGGTAGGTCGAGGGTTCAACAACAGGTAAGAGTGTAGGAAGGGGCACGACAAGCCCGACAAGGGTTTCGGTGACCATGGTTTTGTCCACTTGACCAAATTCAGGACTGGCAAAGCCATTCCTCAACAAGAAAGCTTCCCAACAATCGCCACTCAACCTCAAATGATGGACTATAACAATTTTAATTAAACAGTGGTGGAAGAGGCGGGAGTCGGCCTTCTCCTGCTTGAATCGTTTATCCATTTTATACAAACTGCAAAGGAGGAAATGTGGCATATTTAAAGGAAAACCTATGAAACTCATAAGCAGCCGTAGGTGGTATAGGAAGACTAAACCGTATCTACCTTCGCATGTAATGAATTTCTTAATAATGGACAACAAATCATGCCACCTAGAGTTAAGAGCTGTGACTGGCATACCTTTGTCACAACTGTTGATTTTCCTTTAGGTAAACAGGAGCGGCCATGGCACTTCATCAACCTTCGAATTCTTAAACCATTTTTTCCCTTCGGCTGGTAGACTCGTGGATGAGCTGAGGAATTCCTCGTTCAATTCAAGTTGGATGTCCCCAAATTTGGCCCTTCATCCATCGAATGTGAGGGAAAATTGTTGAGCGACTGTGAGGTTGAAACCCTTGAATTTTTCAATGAAAACTAACCATCCATTCCTCTCCAGGTCCTCTCGGGCATTATCAAATAACAACAACGTTTGGATGCCGTTGGGTTCGATGCGCACTATAGGAGCCATAGCAGATAGTACACGGTCAACAGGGTAATCGATGAGGGGATTTGACAGGGTAGACACATAACCATTTTCCCGCGGGTTTTCCCAAAACAAGCAGAGGTAGCCCGAAATGCCAGGCAGGACGTTAATGCTTATGCATGTGAGGGTGGTGTATTGGTTTGAGACCATGCATAACTATCATGTCAGCTGTACAATCGACGATGCCTTGGTAAAGAGTTTCATAGATTTCACAATGGTGTATATGAAAAACATTGTAAACAACATTTCAAATGAATAACCATTGAAAACCATGACATACATAACCAACACTCGATTCGAATGTTAAATAAACAATAGCATTTGTATGATTTAAAAGAAACACCAATATGTCGCATATTGCACCCACAATTTGAGCCCAAGATGTGTTCTATAAAACCATTGCACCAAGGATTTAATCAAAGACACAAAAATATCATTGCATCACGAACTTATAAATCGAAACCACATTAACAAAAGTCAAATGCAAAGTGAGTAAAGGTTTGGTGTTTTGATAAATGTATGACCATTAGTGAGTTGGAGGTAAAAGAGTTATGACCACATAAACAAAAGGATTTATAACAATCCAAAAGATCATTATAATGCCATCAACATTACTTCCAACTCTAGGTTTTCACTCTTGCAGTCGTGAAAATGAAAACGAGAAGCAGATATGCGAAAGAAAAGATAATAGTGTCGTTTTATCTTGTTCAGAAATGCGACGAGTATTGAGGGTTCAAAACCCTTGTGTAGGCAGCTTGTAAGGAAAAGATAAAATTGCAAAATGGCTGCCAACAATGGTGAGACACTGGTAGAAGCAGTTATCTATGCCAAATGAACAATTCCAGATTAAGACAATGAGAATAATTCTAACTCAAAAAAAACCAGAAAATTGTTTAAACATTGTCATCAATCATAAAAATTCCAGCTGGTTATTTTAAAAGATGAAAACTGATAACAACCTTAATAAAAGAGAGTCACGATATTAAGGATAAAATCTTCAATACTGTTGACAAAGCCATTGCTGCCAGCAAGCGTCCATAGCCTCGACAGGGTTGCCATTTAACCCATTCTGATACCTGTATCCTGCCAGGAAGTTCCAGATCAGAATAAAGGACATTTTAAGGTCAATAGATTCCATATTTGCAAATTTTCATATACCCAACATTGCTTCGCTGCCAGCGGGCCTGTTCAATACCCCGACAAAGTTATCTTGGCGCCATGCATGCATTTACCCGCTTCCAGCAGACCTGTTCAGTATCCTGGCGGGTTTACAAGCACTTCCCACAACTCTTTTAATGATTTGTTTGGTTTTTTTTAAAGATATATAATTGAGCGGGGTGACGCTGAAAATTATGATATTTTAGACATATTTTTACAAACCTTGAGAAAGATTTTTAAACTGTCCCTTTTTTAAGATCTAGAGATAGTTTATTAATAAACCAACCTTCGGAGGCAGGGAGACATCTTCTGAGTTGTTCCCTTAAGGAATAGGGACAACGTAAGAAGAAAATGGATGATCGTGACAGGCTTCAATTACAGATTGAAATCAATAAACTTCTTTCAAACAACATACTTTCTTTAACATGGTTGTAAATATTAGAAGCATATCATAATTGATGTTTAGAAAAACTTTCAGCAGTCATTTCAGAGGAAAATGTTTTCTGTTTTCTTTGTCTAAACAGTTCATAATGCAGGTATGTGTATTTCAAAAGAAAAAAACTGATAAGCGTAAGGGAGAAATCAAAACCAAAACAACAAAAGAAAATGAAAAACAAACAAAGGAAAAAATATTTACAAAGTGTACACCAAGTTGTCCTTAAGCGAAATACCTTTTAAGAGCTTGGCCATTCACTGGATAGGTGTCTGGTTGTCCCTCTAGACTCTGTAATCGGAAAGAGCTGGGACCCAATTTCTCAGCAATTAAAAATGGTCCTAGCCATAAGTTCTGAAACTTCGTGTGTTCTCCCTTTCCCTCATGTGGTTTGTCCCATTTCAGGACAAGGTCACCTACTTCAAATTTTCTGTCAGAGGCAGAGTTGGAATCAAACCATCTTTTAACCACAAGTTGATGCTGATCCAACTTTCGTTTTGCTTGAGCCCTTACCTCTTCTAGTTTTATTAAAGCATTAATTCGATTCTCCAAAGGGGGGCAATCCTCTTCCTGTATTTTCTGTGATAGCTGTAGTGAGGGTAGAAGAATATGTGGTGGCAGAATTGCTTCTCTGCCATAGATGAGAAAAAAGGGAGAGTTACCCACAATAGTTTTCGGTGTTACTCTATCAGCCCAGATTGCGTTTAACAGTGCATTATGCCATTTTTTTTTATTTTTAGATACCGTTCTCTTGATGATTTTAATCAGACTCTTATTAGTTGATTCTGCCAATCCATTGCCTTGAGGGTAATAGCTGGCAGGATATTTTAATTTAATTTTTTTTTCTAGAGAGAATTCACTCATCTCAAGAGACGAAAAATAAGAAACGTTATCGAATACTAAACAGTCAGGGATACCAAAATGAGTAATAATATTTGAATTTAAAAAGGCAATTACCTGACTGGTATTTACAGCTCTTAATGGGGCAGCTTCAAACCACCTGGTGAAGTAATCTGTTGCTGTTATGATAAACTTGTGCTGCTGCGAGGATGGCAGATTGATTGGACCTATAATATCAAGACCCCATTGCTGAAAAGGGGAGTCTACTAAAACAGGCTGCAAAGGGAAGGGTGGTTTCTGTATCCGCCTGGATGCTTTTTGACAGATAATACACTTGTGACACAAGGCATGAGCATCTCTGAAAAGTGTAGGCCAGTAATAAACTGCTCTTAATACTTTATGGGCAGTGGTATCCCCACCAAAATGTCCATCGACTTCTCCTATGTGCAATTCTAGTAAGACCTTTTTTGCTTCATCTTTCTCAAGACAACGCATTAGTACTCCATCAAAATTTTGACGAAACAAAATACCATTAATCAACTGAAAGGAGGCAGATTTTAATCTTAACGCTCTTCTTTTAGTGGGATCCAAGTGACAGGGGGCTGATCCATGTTCAAAACAGAATTTTATATCATCATACCAGGGATTAACAAGGTTTTGTGCACAACAGATTGAATTTTGATTGTGCTGTCTTGGGTTTGACATATCATTTTCTTCTTGCTGTCCTTCCTCCAAGTCAACGACTAACTTGCACATCCCTTGGCCTCGCACTATTTGTGCTGGGGTGATTTCTATGTCATACTCTTGTAAGGAGGTGACCTAGTTTGCCCTCTTTTCACCTAGTTCTTTCTGCACTAACAGATTTATGACGGCCAGGTAAAGGACAATAATTTTCGTCCTAGATTTCAAAAGATAAGATCGGAAGTGCTTTACTGCTTTAAAAACAACATAAGCTTGCTGATCTACCACTGGGTAATTAAGTTCTGTGCCTTTGAAAGCAGAGCTCATAAAGGCAATTGGGACTTCATTGTTTTCAACGTTCTTTTGAGTTAGGACAACAACGTAGGAGCGGTCAGAAGCAAACGTGTAGAGCATGAAGTCTTGCGAAAAGTCGAGGCTCATAAGGGAAGGAGCATCTATTATGGCCTTTTTTATTGAATTAAAAGCTTGGTTTTCTAAGGGTCCCCAATGATATTGTGCGTCATTTTTTATTAAATTCTGTAAAGGTCTCACCATTTCTAAAAAACTGGGGACGAATCTCCTGACAAAGTTTATTTGGCCTAAGAAAGAATACATAGACTTTTTGGACGAGGGAGGGGGGAGTTTTGAGATGAATTGAGTCGTTTCAGGGTCGATAATCATCCCTTTGCTTGATACAATAAATCCTAAACGCTTACCTTGTTCTACTGTGAAGATAGATTTTTTAGGGTTCAAGGAAATGCTGTACTTACGACATTGCTGTAGAACGACTCTCAAATGAGCTAGATAATCAGTTTTTTTTTCCGAGAATACAGTAACATCATCTAGGTAAACTACGACATATTGATTGATTAAGCCTCAGAAAGCGTCCATCGCTCTCTGGAAAGTGGCACCTGCATTAATGAGTCCAAAGGGCATTTTCCTGTAAGCGTAGGTGCCCCATGGAGTGCGGAAGGTAGTTTTAAGTTGGTCTGGAGGAGACATTAGAACTTGGTTATACCCTGAAAAACCATCCAATAAGGATAATATTTCAGAACCAGATACCTGTTGAAGGATCTGTTCCATGGGTGGGACAGGGTAGTTGTCTTTATCAGACGTTCGATTAAGGTTTCAGAAATCGACGCATAGTTAGATTTCACCACTCTTCTTCCGGACAGGGACCAGATTAGAGACCCATTGCGTGTGCCTAACTGGGAAAATTATCTTAGCATTCAGGAGTTTATTTAATTCTTTTTTGACGGTCGGTTCGAGATTAGGGTGCATTTTTGTTAACTTTTGTTGAAACGACAAGGTTTGGGGTTTCATAGGAATGACATGTTGTATGATGTTAGGGTCAAAGGATTTTAGGTCGTCATACGTCCATGAAAAAACATCTTTGAATTTCTTAAACAATTTAATGAACGCGGCTATCTCTTGTTCAGAACACCCCACCCCTAAATTAATGCACTGTGGATTGTCATTAGTTCCCAAGTTTACTTTTTCATATGATAAAGAGGAACTATTTGTTTTACAGTTGACCGATCTTTTGAATTTGTCTTGAAGATCATAAAATTTTTCTAATCTAACTATAGATTTAGGGATAGAATTTACCATGTCCGATGAAGATTCAAGAGATCTCGGATCTGGTATTACTGTGAAATCGCGAAGATTGTCATCATGAGTGCATTTGTCGATCACTGCGCCTTGGAAAGTTTCTTCCATATGCAGGAAACTAATAATTTGTTGATCTTCGTCGAAGACTCTCCAATTCGTGATGTTGTCGGGAATGGATGGCCTAAACAACAGTTCGACGGAGAATTCATTCGGGGACAAGCCTTCTGCGGGAAAGAGTTTTGAAGCTACATTAGCTAATAAATCGGCTTCCGAATTATTCAATCTAGGAATAGAATTTATGTTGAAAGCAGAAAAATTATTCATTAAATTCCATACATCAGATTGGTAGCTTTTAAGATGCAGAGACAAATAGTGGATAGAATCTCTTACCTGTCTAACCATGATTTTCGAATCGCCAAAGACAGTCAAATTTTGAATGTTCATATCTAATGCTTTTCTGAGGCCTTGCAATAAAGCCTCATATTCTACTGTGTTGTTTGTATATTCAAACTCTAATCTGCATGCAATCAGGGTTTTGTTACCTGCTGGATCAATAATAACGCAGCCCACACCAGCTCCTTCCTTGGACTTTGACCTGTCAAAGTAAAGAGACCATATTTGATTTTTGTCGGGTGCATGAGACCATTGGGTAGAAAATGCTGACTGCATATATTCCTCAATCTCGGACTGCTGTTCCGGGTTAGTGATAGCGGAAGTCTTGGCCATGAAATTGCCAAAAAAGGTATCCATCCCTTGTATTTCGGGTGAATCAGCAGAAGGTGTAAATGGTTCGTTTGGATCATTTAAATCTGTCACTGTGAACTTTAGGTAACGTTCATGATTCACCTTGATTTTTTTGGGCTTCCCGTTCTTGAGCAGCCACAAGTGAGACCAATCTGTCACAAAATAGCCGTGTAGCTGCTCTGACCAGTCTTTGCTTAAAAACAAACCATAAAATTCTGGAATATCCACAACAATAATATCAATCACTTGATGAACCTTGGGGTTAGACGATAATCTTATAAGCACATTCCTTAGTTTGCCTATAAATTTAACACTAGTTCGATCAAGTTGGATGATCTTTAAGGTGGATGGTTCAACTTCAACATTAATCTTATGACACACAGACCATGGCATTACATTGGATGACACTCCTGAGTCTACCATACAATTGTGCACGTTCCTATTAAAGATTTCAAAAGTTAACAAAAATGGAGGTACATTTCTGCAAGTACTAATGGTGGAGGCTTGTGGCTTTTTACTCACAGCCTCTAAAGCTAATTTATCTACATTTGTTACATTATTTACAGGAAGGTCTCTCTTTTCGTGAGGATCAGAATTGTTCTTAGCGGAGGACTTCTAAGGAACTTTTGGGTTATTCTGAAAAACTTTGTTACTGCTTGGATCACTGTTTTTGCTATTCTTTGCGATATTCTGTAACATTTTTTGTAGCAGAAATGGAAATTTTAATAATTCATAAACATAAATGTTAGCCCTTAACTTTTTTAGATATTCAACTAAATCATAATCTAAGTTGGGGTTTACATGAGTCTGTTTAGTCTCAGCTGATTTAGACTATTTTGGGGGTAAATTCGTAGTGTTTTTAGAGGAGGGTTTGTTTGCTATCTTACTCCTAGTATTGTAGGGATGTACTGTCTCAAAATTAGCTTGAAAAATGCTATCCGAGAAGTGTCCAAAAATGTTCGGAGAAGATTCATCTTCTTCAACTGTCTCTTGTTCAACTACCTCCTCAGGAATCTCAGGAGGCATCAAGTTATCCTGGGCTTCTAGAATCGTTTTAATAGCGAATTGCAAACTTTCTAGGTTTAAGCCTTCGGTATTCGAATTAGGTCGGTTGGTGGGAAAAGGCTTCCTAAACGGGGGTTTGTAAGGCCCTTTGCTCGAAGAAGCTTCTTCGACCATCCTTTTCAAATCTATAACTTGATTTGACAGTTTTTGAATGACTTTTGTTAAGTTTTCTAAATCTGAGCTTTTAGGTTGCATTTTGCTTTGGGCAGGCTTAGGGAGGATTTCGATTTTCTTTTTGGAAGATGAACTAGTCTCTATTTCGTTGCTAGTAGTGTCTTTCAAGCTGAGGATGTCTTTCTCAATCTGACTGGCCTCTTCAAAGGCTTCTAACAACGTGGCTTTCTTGGATCTCTTTACCCAAATGGCTATACTTTGATGTAAGGCTTTCGTATAATACGCTATGATAAGATTCTCAGCAGGCATCGAATCCATAGGGATTCGGTTCTTTAGTGTTAAGAATATTTGGTTAAAGTCTTTGATTTTCTCTTTGGGGTTCATTCTTAAACTAGAAAGCTCCATGACTAGAACTTCTGGGGACTTATCGTCTCCAAAATTCTCAAGAAAGAAGGATTCAAACTTCTCCCATGACACGATGGTATGGGGATACTGGGAAAAGTACCAGGTAGAGGCATTGCCCTCGAAAGTATAGGGGAACAATCTACAGACTACGTCTTTGTGCTCGACATTACAGAGTCTAGTGGCTAACATAAACTTTTTAATGTGATCTTCGACGATCTGTTTAGAGTCTGGGTCAAACTTGGGGAGCCACTTCTCCGGATGTTTGGGAAAGGGATGCTGAGGCCCGGGTACGACTACTACATCTTGGTCGAGCCAGGGTTTGGTAGGATTGTTCTAATTGGCCATTGTTGTGGGTGGTGTCGAAGGTTGGGATGAGGAACTGCCTTCGTCAGAGGATTCTTCTCTAGAAGAAGAAGGGGATGACGAAGGTGGTGAGGGTGGTATCCAAGATCATCCTGTTGTAGGAGTGAGGATTGGATCTGTAGGGTTTAAAGTGAGGTTAGTGCCTCCAAGGTTTTCTCTGATATCAGAGAAATCTAATGGTTGGTCCAAAGGTCAATTTGGTTGCCTTAAACAGGCAAAGGCACTATGTGTTCTTATGAGAGATTGGTGGACAATCTCTTGTACGTCACCACCTGTAGGATTTGGGGTTACTGGTTCAACTGTGATCCGTAGATCGTCGTTTGATGTGGTTGTTGTTTGAGGGACGATGTTGTTGTTTGAATGAATTCTTGTCACTATAGGTGAGCGGTTGGGTGGTGGAGGAGTCTTACGACCGCCTCGTACCATTAATAATTTTAAGGCCCTCCTTCTAGTGCCATTTGTTGACGGGCGAAATTGACCGCTCGTCAACTGGAGGGGTGGATCCGGTCCGGGGTTGTCTAAATAACCCAAGCCGTTTGGATTAATCCACTCCAACGGGTTTAGTGGCTCCGTTAGCCGATCTAAGTCCTAGGAAAATGAAAAAACTGAGCTAAAGAAACTAATCTAAGTGAAAAACAACTACTGCAACCTATATACAAGTCTAATATATATATACAGTTTGCTAACTAATATTATAAAACAATAATCCTACTTATTAAATGTTCAATAATTGATATAATTAAATCTCTATTACATATATTCAACATTCACAAAATGCAAATTTTGATCGAAATCTGCAAAATCATATATGTATTGTCTTATGACAACAAAGCTAGTATTTTTGGATTTTTATAACTTTTATGAAAAAGAAATGGAACAACAACTATCTAACTAAGCAATAAAAGTAGTAATCTGTATTGTATATCTATCTAAACTACAGAGAATTCTAATGTTAATTGACTATTAAAATGCAAATAACAAACTGACCTGAAATTACTTGTCTTGTGCATAAGCATCTGCGTTCACTGTTCGATGAGGCAAACCCTCACCAGATTTTCCAATACTTCGCGTAAACACGAAGCAACAACGCCCTTGAATGCTAACGATAGAACAGGTAAAAGATGCAACAACAACAATTTTATAGTTTACAAATAATCACATTAAGATAAATCCCACTGCAAAGATTTGTACATAATTGCTCATTTAACAAAGAAGATTAACCTTTTGTTCATTAAATTAAAACAGGGTAATTGCTGTAAGTAAAATGAGAGGCATCAAATATGGACACAATTTAAATCGCATCACATCAACCTGTAACAATTTTTGATATCTAAAGTAGTCAATAATTTGGTTATAAATTGAAATGAACAAAACATGAAGTAAAAGTATGATATATTGAAAACTAAATCTGTACAAACATCCACTTTCATTCCAGTCTGAATCATCAATCCATAGTCTCTGCCTCCAAGCAGCGATGGTTTGTTTACAAAAAATAATAAGTATATAAAGGCCATAGGATGAAAACATTCCTTGTGGAAATTATCAAAACTGTTTGCAAAAAATATGGGAACAATCTCCCAAATTCCTATTTCTAACTAAGACTAACAGCCTAATCCAAAACTGTGTAAAAAAAACATGTTCAAAAAATTCCACCATCGATCCAATTCCCTTTGAAATTTGTGTGTACCTGTAGATGCACAAAAATACACGATTTTAGATTATGTTTAATTGTAAAGTCAACAAAAACTCAAATTTTATGACTAGCTACAGAATCTCACGATTATGTAGCTAGTTATTATTTACAAACAGAATCGTATTGTATCAATTCAATCATAACAGTAATATATGTGATTTATCAAACAAATCCTTTATACTAATTCAAAGCAAAAAAAATCTTTCTAAAATCATTGTTGAAATACCATACCTTGGTTTTAGGGATACGATTCGATCAGGCTATTTTTGAATTAACAATGGCAGTGGCCACCTCTACATTTTTTAAAACGACAGAGCCTGTGGTCTTTTTCCTTTTATCATTAGCTTGCAGTGTGTCATTTTCCTTGGTTAACACATTTACTCGGTCCTCCAAGGACTTGATTCGAGATTGCAGGAGAGGGACATCTGTATAATATCGGTCGAGCCATGAGTTGCATTCATTGCACTGTGGTTGATCTAGCCATGTAATCACAGGTGAGGAATCTCTTAATTTACCAGCAGTTCCACTGTCGAGCTTTAGCCTGGGGAAGTTAGGGTCATCTTTAAGGCACGGTGGGAGGTTCGATACGTAGTCATAGGGCTTGACAGAACATAGGCCGTGTGAGTATGGATACTCCTCGGTCAGAAATCGCTCGATTTCGGAATCTGAATCTTCACTTAATAAAATTGGTTTCTGATCTGTATTTTGTTTAGGTTTATTACGAGCACACCTTGATACCCAACGCCCAACCTTCTTACCCTTGCAATTGACATCACTATTACCCTTACCCTTTTTCTTTGTAGACCTCTTGACAGGATTAGCACTATCTTTTAGGCATGAGTCAGGTAGGGTGTCGGGTAGGTTATCGTTCGGGTAGGTCGAGGGTTCAACAGCGGATAAGAGTGTAGGAGGGGGCACGATAGGCCCGATAAGGGTTTCGGTGACCACGGTTTTGTCCACTTGACCAAATTCAGGAATGGAAAAGCCATTCCTCAACAAGAAAGCTTCCCAACAGTTGCCACTCAACCTCAAATGATGGACTATAAGAATTTTAATTAAACAATGGTGGAAGAGGCTAGAGTCGTCCTTCTCCTGCTTGAATCGTTTAGCCATTTTATACAAACTGCGATGGAGGAAATGTGGCATATTTAAAGGGAAATCTATGAAACTCATAAGCAGCCGTAGGTGGTATAGGAAGACTAAATCGTATCTACCTTCGCATGTAATGAATTTCTTAATAATGGCCAACAAATCATGCCACCTAGACTTAAGAGATCTGACTGGCATACCTTTGTCACAACTGTTGATTTTCCTTGAGGTAAACAGGAGCGGCCATGGCACTTCATCAACCTTCGAATTCTTAAACCATTTTTTCCCTTCGGCTGGAAGACCCATGGCTGAGCTGAGGAATTCCTCATTCAATTCAAGTTGGATGTCCCCAACTTTGGCCCTGCATCCATCGAATGTGAGGGCAAATTGCTGAGCGAATGTGAGGTTGAAACCCTCGAATTTTTCAATGAAAACTAACCATCCATTCCTCTCTAGGTCCTCTTGGGCGTTATCAAATAAAAACAACGTTTGGACGTCGTTGGGTTCGATGCGCACTATAGGAGCCATAGCAGATAGCACACGGTCAATAGGGTAATTGGTGAGGGGGTTTGACAGGGTAGACACAGAACCATTTTCCCGCAGGTTTTCCCAAAACAAGCAGAGGCAACCCGAAATGCCAGGCAGGACGTTAATGCTTATGCGTGCGAGGGTGGTGTAGTGGTTTGAGACCATGCATAACTATCATGTCAACTGTACAATCGATGACGCCTTGGTAAAGAGTTTCATAGATTTCACAATGGTGTATATGAAAAACATTGTAAACAACATGTCAAACGAATAACCATTGAAAACTATGACATACATAACCAACACTCGATTCGAATGTTAAATAAACAATAGCATTTGTATGATTTAAAAGAAACACCAATATGTCGCATATTGCACCCACGATTTGAGTCCAAGATGTGTTCTATAAAACCATTGCACCAAGGATTTAATCAAAGACACCAAAATATCATTGCATCACGAACTTATAAATCGAAACCACATTAACAAAAGTCAAATGCAAAGTGAGTAAAGGTTTGGTGTTTTCATAAATGTATGACCATTAGTGAGTTGGAGGTAAAAGAGTTATGACCACATAAACAAAAGGATTTATAACAATCCAAAAGATCATTCTAATGCCATCAACATTACTTCCAACTCTAGGTTTTCACGCTTGCAGTCGTGAAAATGAAAACGAGAAGCAGATATGCGAAAGCAAAGATAATAGTGTTGTTTTCTCTTGTTCAGAAATGCGACGAGTATTGAGGGTTCAAAACCCTTGTGTAGGCAGCTTGTAAGGAAAAGATAAAATTGCAAAATGGCTGCCAACACTATGTTTTGATATATCTCCTTTCAGTTTTTAAGTCAGTTTATTCTAGTTACATTAGTTGGTTATAGTCATGATGATTACGAGTATGTGCATCTCTTGTAATTTTTTTTTTTGAATGATGTGTATCCTTGAGCGATTGTATGATCTTACAAGACTGAATTGTCTTTTTTTCCTAAGCTTATTATTAATCATGTTTGGACTGAGCCTTTGCTATGAAAAAATCATGTAAAACAATTGTATCTTAATATAATTTTGAGCTAATTTTCTATTGGAAAAAAAAAAACAATAATAAAAAAAAGTAGAATCCCCTTTTAATTGTTTTTTTATTTTTTATATTGTTTTCAAATGTTATATATGTTATATATGAAAACAAAATTGAATTTAAATTAATTATAAGTTTACATGGTAGTGAAAAAGTTAGATACTGACTTTGTTGCTACTGACTATTTAATTTTAAAGTCAAATAAAATATGTCAAAAAATATATTAAATTGTGATTTTCATTTTGTTTTTAATAATGATAATGAATGTGTTTGTGATTTTATATAACTTTATAACTTTATATTTTTATTTAATGATTCTTATTATATTTATTCAATATTAATTCTTATAATATATCTTATTTAATAATAATCAATATAGTGAATCTAATCTATTTTCATTAAATAGCATACATTATTATTACTTTACTTCGGTACTTTCACTGTTTATTACACTTCTTGGGAGGATCCCAACATCCAAATATGGGAAACTACACTCATATATAATAAAAAATTATATACACCAAAAATATATACACTAAAAATATTAAAAATTAAAAAAATATATACACCAAAAATATATACACTTGTATGAGGTATATTTCACTCCAAATTGATTTCGCAAATGCAGAGTGCAATACAAACTTTGTTTTCGCAAATGCAGAGTGCAATACAAACTTTGTTTTATATTTTTAATGTGGAATTTTCTATAAAATCAAGTACTCCTAATTACTATGAATTAAGTATAAAAGCTCAAACCCACACCAATTTTTCAATGCACTGAGAATAGTAAAATGACAATAAACTCAATTATTGATAAGGATGTCAAAATATGATTTATCCCAAGATCCATCTTGCTTGGTACATCTTGAACATATAATTATTTTTTAAAGTCAGAATATGTAATAATTAATAATAATATTAAATTTGTTCACATGTTAAAAATATATTTTATATAATTTTAACGGCTTCATATCCTTATAATATTATAATACTGTGTAATGGTTAAAATTATTAAAAAAATTGTTTATAACAAATATGTTTTTATAGTCAAATTTATTTATAGTTAATTGATAATTTTATAAAATTTCCTATTACTTTAGATTTTGCATAATATCTTCTTTCATCCACAGTCTCAATAGCGTGGGGCGATAATAAGCAAAAATATATTACATTTTGCATAATATATAACATATAAGAATAGGGTGGAGGCGATAATAAGCAAAATATATTACATTTTTCATAATATATGAAGGTGGAATTAATGAAAGAAATTATGCAAAATCTAAAAAGTATTTATGAACAAATCTTTTCCATGTGCATAATTTAACCTTTCCATAATAGATTAAAAAAAATTGAACTTTTAATTGATGGATGAATCTTAATAATTATCATAAGCCTCATACAATAATTACCTCAATATCTAATGAGAACAAAACATAATTATTTTGCGGATAGACATAATATGGTCTAATTCCACTCTCACACACTTTGGCTACTGCAAAATGTATGACTTCAATTGCATTATGATGCAAGCTATTTTTCTAGTGTAAGATTAATCTTAAATGCATTTGTTTTAAACACATTATTTCATTGATAGGAGGTTAGCACAATAGTTTTCTAGAGTTATGTTGATAGAATTTATGAAAATTGAGTTTATATGGAAATGAGACTCACATAATAATTATTTAAAGTTATATTCATAAGAGTTCTTGAAAGTTGGAATAAGGGGTGGAAATTGTTTTTTTTTTTTTTTCTTAATTAAAAAAAAAAACAAAAAAACAATGTTTAGTTGTTCTTGTGGTAAAGGTTTTTATGATATATTTTATCTAATCAATGTTAAAGTTTGGTTTTGATTTTTGTGTTTTTTGAGCTTTTAGCATATTTGAATCAAACTTGTTATGCTTCATGATCAAAACTTATGTATGAGGTAAAAGTGTTTACATACAATACTTAAATCGTATTATGTTATGTTTCATGATCAAAATTAACTTACTTAGGTATGAGGCAAACATATTTACTTACAATACTTAAATAGGTAAGAAATTGTAAACAATAAAAACACTAGAGATGTTGCTAGCAATATATTATTCGTGACAATTGAGAGTATTACTTAAATAAGCAAGAAATTGTAAATAATAAAAACATTGGACATGTTGCTAGCAATATACTATTGGTGACAATTGAGAGTATTAATTCTGGGGATGTTGTTTTGGATATGATAAGTTTCGACAACACTTAAGAAGAAGTAGGAAATGTGATATTATATTAAACTAATCCTAATTTTATTTAGATTTAGGTTGTGCACTATGCTTATATTTTTGTATACAAAACAAGGTAGAGGATATAGAAGCATTTTTTTTGTATGTGTCTTATCTTTTTTATTTCAGTTATAAACAAGGGGTTATACTTGATATTGTGGATTTTTTTTATACAACTCCACACCGACATGATTATGATGGTATCCCACTACATTGAGAGAAAACACACACATGTTTTGCTTAATCTTATCTCTTGACCCTATGGTTATTGACCCTGCAACTTGATAAAGTTTAAACTATTCTTTATTCATCTCACTCTTCTTCTGTATATCCTTAAAACCTAGTTTAAATTCTACACAACCTATAAGATGGCCACTTTTTGAAGTTAATAAATTTTTTTGGGCCAGTCTTTCTATTTTTTTTAAAGATTTGTTGCATATTCTAAGATGACATTTCCATGTGTATTTATAATATTATTTTTACTTTAAATTGCTTAATCTTGGATGTATTTTAAATTGCTTAATCTTGCATGTATTTTTGAAAAAATAGACAAGGATATCAAAAGATTTATGAGCATACAACAGAGTTTGGATAATAAGAAATTAGAGATCTAAAAATGTATTTAATTTAACATGACTACGGGAGTTATGAAAGTGATCATAGTTTCTAATTTATTGGGGTTTTACCTTGAATGTAATAAGAATCAACCCAAAATTTTAAGAGTTTATGCCCTTGATTTCTTACCAGTGTTTTTCTTAAGAGAGGTCCTAAAGGAAACAAATCCAAGAGAGTATTTAGGATTAACTTTGATTATGTGCTTCCATTTGGAATTGAAAAGCTAATTACCATCTCTCTTTAAAATTGTGTCACATATCTTGATCTTGAGGAGAGGTAAGATTTTGAGGTTGATCCACTGAGAGTGTGAAACATAAGATTGATGCAGGTTCGTTTTAAGCTACGAGACAATTTATTAAACAAAATTTGGGCATTGTTATTTCTCTACTTCTAAGTTTAGACTCTCTTTTGTCTCTGATTTACCCCTTACCCCTTATTTAGCAAAGGGAATTTGTCTCTGATCTACCCCTTGTTTAGCAAAGGGAATTAAGCTTTAAGAATGTGGCTCTATGATATGACTTTCTCTTTATTCCTTGGTTGCAAGATACGTTTGATTCTTCCAAGGTCTAAAATGATTTCATATCCTTTGTGTTACCTTTAACAAATTGCTTTGGATTTATTACCTTGGGGCCTTTTCAGTTTTTTTTTTTCCAAGTGTGAAGATGTTTCAAGATTTGATGAGGAAGGGGCTATTATCAATATTATATATAACAAAATGGGGTTGTCGTATTCCCTTCATTTTTTTTCTCTTTTTGATATTTTTGTTTCGTATATTGCATCACAAAAATAGGATTTGGATTCATTTTGCTCTACTTTTACTTGATTTTAGCATCCAAAATGAATACCATGAAAGGTTATTTACTTTGTAACTTTAAAGCTTAAATATAACTAGAACTATTTTTTGGTACATGTGTTTTAAGCTTGTGGGTTCATATGAAAGATTGCTACATTTTGAGAAGACTAGAGGTTTTTAGGTTTGGAAATAAAACAATGTAATATGAACTTGAAAATGTGGTGTTTATGTTCCAAGAATTAATATGATGCATAGAAAAGGATACTATTTAATTTATTTTTATTTTTATACAAAATACTTTTGTGGATCATCATTGGTGTATTTTAGCAATGCAAATATTAGTGCTTCTACAAGAAGCACATTGGATGGAAAAAGAAAATCAAGATGACAATGTATTTCTTTTGTGTTTATTGATTCCTTTTTTAGCAAAGAGAATTAATATTTAATAGTGTACCTATACAAGAATAACTTTCTTTTTATTCCATCGAGTACAAGTTTAGTCTGATTTTTCCAAGGCTTGAAATGTGTTCATACTCTATGTGTTATCTTTGACAAATTGCATTGGATTTAGTACCTTTGGGCCTCCTCCAACATTGTTAGTCCCTGCCCTCTGGGATGCAAGGAATAATAATAATCATTTTTTCATTGTTGCATTAATATGGTATTAAAACCAAGCACTTTAACCAAAGTTTTAAGAGTTTGATGTAAATTTCCGAGTCACATTTGATTTTTATGACAAAGTTTCAAGTTCAAGGCCTTATTTGGCCTCTTCTTGAGGCATGCCCTGACCATATATTAGCTTAAAAGGAATTTCAAGTGCATATTTGGTGAGTAATATTGTAGAAGTCAAGTAATGATAGAACTAAGTCTAACATTACTTCTTGGCATTATATGTTAAACCGTTTTTCCATCTTAAACATTGGAATTTCCTTGACCCACCTTGTCACATGTTTCCTGTGTTTGGTTGTCCGCATGCTTCCCATGTGTCATTCCCATGTGTTACACCACTATCTCTTCTTACCTGTAATTTTCCTATGCAAGGAAAGAGAAACCTCGTTTTCCTCCAAGTGCCCATGTGTTTCTTCAACGCTCGATGCCACCTCCTCCTACTCTGGAGGCTCAGATCGAGCGAACTCCTTCTCCATGCATTCATTCACTTGAAACCCAAGTCATTCCATATCTCTATGACCACCTCAAAGGTCATCCCATTTTGTTTCTTGGGATTTAGGAGCAACCTAGCTTGGGAAAGCCGCAACAAGAGGAGAAAGGTTGCGTAGGTCGGCCTCATGAGATATTTTCTTACCTTTCCCTGTGGGGCCTTATGATTAGCACAATCCCAATCAATCTATCCAAGAAACTAGTCTTTGATCCCTACAAACCAACACCCACTTCTCTCAAACTCATCACTAGTATGAATAACTATGCCAATGACAAGTTAGTTCATGTTTTCAATGCAACATTACTTAAAATTTTTCATATTTCCAAGTTTTCTCATTTTGAGATATGTATTTTCATATGCACAACGTATTTCTGGCATGTGAAAAAAAATAACTTACATAGTACTTACATCATTTTCTCTTCTTCAAGTCTTGCAGGCACCTCACGATCTAGAAATGGCTTCTCAATAGCTCTGCATGGCTATTTGGATCTTTGATGAGATCTGGTCTTTATCAATGCATGCATTTCACATTGTACATTTCATATAAGAATCCCTCCCAATTTTACAGTAATTTTATGGTCCGTGAAAACAAAATACACAATCATTACCTCCTTCAATGCACTTGCTTGGTTCTATGTGTGATGGTACATACCTACTAGTTTTTTTGATCTCTATATGGGAAAAGGTAGAAACATCAGTGTCATTCCGATCTTGATTGTAACATAACCAAAACCATATCCTAACAAAACAAATGATAAAAACTTGAAACCCTACAAGAGAAAACCTAACACACTAACCCTAACTTCCATAGAGAATTTCTTCTAAGAACTGAAGAGGCTATTCATCCTCATTCCTTATTTGAACAACAACAAAAATAGGTTTGTTTTGAAGATATGTGATTTCCATATTTCAATTTGCATCTCAATATGTTTTTTCTTTTATGTTAAGAGGGATTCCAGTGGTAGATGCTTGTGACATTGATATTACCATTTATTCGGGGTGTAGAATGCAATGCAACATTCATATTCCTCTCCATTGTGTTAAAAAATTTGTAGTCATCTGTTGTTGTGGTAAATAAGAACATAGTTTGGAGACATTGAAAAAAGTAAGAAATATGAATCTTCCTGCTACTTTTATAACTCTTAGATGACTCTGAATATGTTTCTTCCTTAATCTCCACAAGTTAGAGAGACACTCCATATCTTTTGGAACCATTTTCTAGATCAAGGTATTTATACTTCTTTTTCCTTGAAAGTAGTGCAATGGCTATTACACCTCGACTATTGTTATCTCTAGCTTTTATGTCACCATTTCCTTATACCCCTCTATAACTACACACAATATATGTGAAACACATATTCAACGTTCTTCTATTTCTCAGATCATAACAAAAAATGCTTTCCTTAGAAGAGTATGCTATGAAAAAAGTCCGTTGAGATGTAATTTAGTTAAACTGGAATGTCTAAAGGCTAAAAAATGTATCGTTGTTTCTGGTGTGAAAGGTTTTATCTTCTTCGCCCCCCCAAAAAATGTGTGTTCAATGTCATATATTGTGACACTTTCAAATTGACTATAACTTTATATTTATTAGTATTTGATCTTCTCACTTCATTGAGAGGTTATTCCCTTCCCTTTATGTTGCTCTTCTCAACTGAGTCTCTCCCCACTCTGACGGGCATTAAGGTGCTTCTTGGGTTATTTAAACGACATCATTTATTGTAAGAACTACAATCAACAACTGCTCTGGAAGGAAACCTACAATCAACAATTTCTCTAGAAGGAGAGTTGTTTCATATGTACACTATGTCATACCCAACAATTACCATGGCCAGAAGCCTTAACTACTCTATATCAAATCCAACTCTTTTGTGCAACTAAGGTGTTCACCATTGTCCTAGGAATGAAATTTTGTAGAGGTGTGGAAAGATACGACATCTTGGAGTTTCACAACTACATTAAACCGGTAGGAAGGCATATAAGCTATTGTGTGAAATGTTCAAGGTATCTCTGTCTTTCATGCCTCCTGGCAGAGGGAAACAATGTCAAACCTAGCAGGTGAGAGGTGATATTCCCGTACGAAAATAATTCACGAAGTATAAAATATAATGTTTTGAAATTTCTTGGAAAACACGCCCAATTGCATATACCAACACCCAATATAATAAAATAACCCTATACCAACACGTACACCCCATTGTATCCATCTCTTAACATTTACTAAATTTTAACGCAAATTAAAAATTAAAAAAGAAAAAGAAAAAATACTATCTAAATAAAAAACACTATGAACATAATTAGGACCCATAATAATTCTGATATGAAAATCATGTTACAGGATTTGACCTCCTCCATAGGATCTCATTACTGAGAACCCATATGGATAAAATCCTCCAAGTAGATGTTACACATCTTCTGGAATCGGTCTTGGTCTCCTCAAACTATGAAACATAATAACGTAAATTTTTCTCTTGTAATAGTTTGATTTAATATATATAGCTCAAGGTTGCTGCCAACATAATGAAATAAAATCACCAACATCATGGGCTATGCACGAGAATTTTCTAACAAATTTTTAAGAAAAATAAATGGCATACTACAATTAAATTTTAAATCTCAAAAATTGTATTTTCCAAAACTTGAAATAGGGGCTCAACTTCATTACATACAACCACTTAAACCACTGAATAACGTGTGTGACAGAAACCAACCATCCATTCATTTGATCTCGATCTTGATTTAAAAATGAATGCTCAATATCAATGTTTGTTTGAAATACCAAAGGCATTAATTTTTGGAAGGAAACTTTGTTAAAAAAAGTATCATTCCTAGTATACTATTGTAACGTACCCCATTACCAATACTTACAAAATGATTTGATACCATTCTATAACATTTCCAACTTACTGTTGAGTCTCACTACCCCATTGTAACGTCTCCACTATTGCAAACTTCCGAAATACAACTATAATACCATTTTGTAATGTACCCAAACTCCTAGCTGGGAAATGCCACTTAAAAAATCTAGCACGCAAATTCTACACTATATCATTGGTCTGCGTAGAAACATGTGAGGTAATGCACACGATCCCAAGTTGGATCACGCCACACAAATTTTCCTCTTCAGACACTAGTTATAATAGAGAAATTAACACATAATACAACTACACACACAATAATTCATATCACACAAGTATAGTGTGTGTGTAATCACTCTGAATACATGAATAATACTACGTGCACAACCACACTGGTGCCACACACATATTTAGTTCTCTTTTTGCATGTGGATCTACTTCCCCGTGCACACAATGATTCCAGCCTCTTGCACGCATGCCAATTCTATCCTTGCCTCAGAATTTATGACCATTATTACAAATTTAACTAACATGAATACTTAATAAATTTCATACTCTACATGTGTGACAATAATTACTAAATACAACATCATGCTTACATGTACAAAAAACATCATACAAAATAACGAAAATTAATTATATGCAATGCCATACATGAAATAAACCCATATCAAACAAAGTGAATTAAGCACACAATAAAATAGAAAAGAACATAAAGAACACTTATCTTCTTATAAAGAGTCACCAACTGCGTGCAGAGCTCAGATGTTCCTTCGAGCCATAGACTCTATTGCTCATATACTTTCAGCAAAAGGTCACACCCAAGCTGGGGCTTAAAATCCACCAAGGAAAAAGGGTTCCTAATGCCAGGTTAAGGTCTGATAATCAATGAAATTTCTCAGTCCAAGGTGCCAACTATTTCAACTAGCCTATAGTCTCTCATTCCCCACATGTCTATCCCACCTCAGGAAGTGTGCCCCTTCTCTACTCAATAGTCCTTCGACTGCCCCACTTCCCTTCCATGGATTCAACAACATACCATACAAGAAGTCTTAGAGCCCTATAACTAATTCCTAGTGCACCAGAGAACAATTCCTAGAAAATAATCTCACCTGGAGAGAATGGTCACGGGCCTGATTACATTTTACAAGGATAGGAACACTGACCTTTTTGCATCCCATATCACCAAAACAATAACCACATACATGCTATTCGACCTCTCTCTCTCTCTCTCTCTCACACACACACACACACACACACACACACACACAAATCGATACGATGCACACTTCAAGGTAATCCTTGTTCACTTACTCAGGTGCACACACACTATGGAATGTGCGCACCCTTCCCTTGATGCTCAATCCACGTGAAACACTATGGAATGTGCACACTCTTTCTTTGGAAAACAACCCTCGTGCACTACTTAGGTGAACACAAAACTGAACCAACACTTGGTGCCAATGACTCACCAACATAAATGTACATTTACATTTTCATTTAAAATTGGGCTTCAGATTAGGGGTATTACCTTCCCCTCCCCCTTATTTATGCACTGTCCTTAGTGAAATATATACACATGTACATATAAAAAAATTCAAAAGTATTAAAAAAGATGTGGATACTCTACCTGCATAGCATCCTCGTGCTTCCAAGTTGCATCCTCAAGATTGTATCAGGTCCTTTAGATATTTACTAGATCCATGGCTCGATTATGGAGTTGTTTGATTTTCTAGTCCAATATGCAACCCAATCGCACTAAAAAATCACCTTCTGGCTCCACCTGAGTCACATTCCAATCAATGAAATGATTAACATCTGATACATACTTTTTGAGCAAAGATACATGGATAACATTATGAATACACAAGGATGCAGGAATTGCAATCATATATGTGATAGTACCAATCCTCTCTAGGATTTCAAATGGCCCACAGTAACGTGCTGCCAACTTAGAAAAATTTCCCAACTTTAGGGAATTGCGCCTTTCTTTTACTTTCAAGAACACATGGTCACCCAATTTAAACTCTCGGTGGGTTTTGAATTTATTTGCGCAACTTTCCTGCATATCTTGTGCATCCTTTAAATTCTTCCTTATCCTCACCATCTGCTCTTCAATTTCCCAGAGTAGATCTGGCCCAACCACTACGCGTTCTGTTGGGTTGTCCCAACTCACTAGTGCGTTGCACTTTCTACCATAAAGTTCCTCAAATGGGCTCATCTTTAGAGATGCTTGATACCCATTGTTATAAGCAAACTCAACCAAAGGTAAATATTTTTCCCACTGCATCATTTTTTCCATCACATCCATTCTTAGCATATCTTCTATCACTTGATTTACACTTTCTGTTTTCCCATCTGACTTTGGATGATAGGTTGTGCTAAAATTTGTATTTTTCCCAAATCCTTTAAATAACCCTTTCCAAAAATTCGATGTGAATTTGGGATCTATGTCAGACACAATTGTCTTAGGTACACCATGCAACCTAGCAATTTCTCCTATGTATATATCAACAATGTTGGCTTCCTTGTGAGTTGACTTCACTGGAATAAAATGGATAGGTTTAGTAAGCTTATCCACCACTACCATAATAGAATCATGTTGCTTAGCAGTAATAGATAGCTTAGTAATGAAATCCATGATTAAAACTTCCCACTTACACTCAGGAATTGTTAGGGATCTAAACCCCTAACTTCTCCTATAGGTAGAATGATATATTTCCATGTAATAAAGGATGATACTAGTTAATAAGGCCTATTTAATAGATATGAACAAGTCAATGTAAAAATACCCAATAGAAGCTTCCTCTTCTAGAAATATCTTCCTCTAGAATGTTCTTTAGAAGATATAATTATTATAAATATGAGTAGAAGGTATGAGAGGGATTTTGTCTTGATAATTATTGTAATAGAGCTCTGATCTGCTGGAGGTTGCCCCATCGAAGAGGCAAGTGAACATTGTTTCCTATCAATAAAGGTATTATTTTGGTATTGTGGTTCCATATATTTTCTTGTTCTGCTACTATATTACTATTCTTTGTTGTTATTCTGTTGGTATTCACTGCAACATTTATGTTTTCTGCTATTATAATATATCTGGTTCTTAACAAGTGGTATCAGAGAACTTTCCTTGGCAGGATTTGTGGGTTAATTTTTTTTCCAGGGTAGAGACGTGTTTCAGTGTCTTTAAGATACAAATATATGTCGTTTAGCGCATAAATCCATGGTCGGGGAAGCATACATGCAAGAAATACAAGAGGTACTTAAGCGCACATCTGTTGGCCACCCTTGTAACCCATGTTGGTACCCCTTCGAGTGGTAGCACATCAGAGAGCACCGATATATGGAATTGTTCTTCCACATACCTTTGGTATATCGGGAGACCCTTAGCTATCCTAAAACCAGTCATAGAACAACTAATCAACCACCTGAATTCTATAGTACCACCAAGAACAACATTCAAAAAGATACTCTCTAGTACCTGGGTAGTCGGGTAGTACAACTAAGGGTACGATCTAGCCTCCTTAGTTAGTGCCCCAAGATATTGGGTCGAGTACTACTGTTGGACCCCACACATATATCAAAGATTTATAGCATAGGGAAAACCCTTGTCTGTAGGCACCCTGAAAACCCTGACCCTTGGGAAGGAAACCAAACAGAAAAGGAACAGAGCAGATCTATTTATGTGCAACCTTTCCTTCGACATTCGGGTTGAAAACATTACTAACAGAAAAGGAACAGAGAAGATCTATTTCCTTACAATATTTCCTCCTACATTCGGGTTGCGAAAATCACTATACATTTGTTTCATTTTTTTGTTAAGAATTTGGGCATTTTGATGCTACGGTATTATTTAGATTTGCATAAAACCTTAGCGAAGTAAAAAAAACAAAAAACAAATAAATAAAATAAATAAATAATGGGACCTTTGAGTACTCTTATTTAAGATATATCTCATTAGATTCCCCTTTTATCTTGGATTGTTGTGACACCTATCATTTTTAACATTTTTTTACCTCCCTGAACCCTTATTTTAGATCCATCTCGTTGGATTCCCCTTTTCTCCTTGATTTTTTTGATACCTATCATTTTTAACCTTTGTTTTACCTTCCTACACCCTTATTTGACACCTATCTCATTGAATTCCTCTTTTCACACCGAACACACTCATATACACCATTTTTTACTCTTTTTTTCTGTGGTCCCACTTCCTGTCTTTCATTACCCTCCACCCATGGACAACACTCGCAACCAAGAATTCCTTCACCTTAAAGATGAAGCCAAACAACACACGGTCAACATCCAAAGAATGACCTCTTAAATTGCTTCCAGTAATTCCCACTTGGACACCTTTGAGGCCAAAGTTACAGGCGAATTGACAGAGGTTAAGGGTGAATTGTCCTCCCTCACCCAGTGGTTGCAAAAGTCCCTTGGATCTCCCTCCCTTGAAAAACCTTCCCACTCTGAAGGTGAGAAATCTTCCCATAATATGGACCTTCATTCCAATTCCCTTCCTCGTGACCCCCTCCTTCCCCGAGTTGAAGTGAACAAATTTGAAAGATCTGATCCCATTAGTTGGGTCACTCAAATGGAACATTATTTCTCCTTACTTGGCATTACTGATGATCTAGAAAAATGCCGTTACGTTGTCCTCTATTTGGTTCCAAAACATTGTCAATGGTGTAAATGGCTTAGAAAGACACACCAAGGGTATGTTTCTTGGACTCAGTTTGTGGCAGAGCTATATGACCACTTTGACACTGACACCCACTATATTGGTTGTTTGACCAAGTTGAAGAAATCTGAGAGAATGGAAGACTTTATATCTTCCTTTTAACACTTAGCTTTTAGAACAAAGGGCATGTTTGATGCCTTCTTCAGGGAATTTTTTTATCAGTGGCCTCAAAGAGGAAATTCGAGCCCAGGTCCTCATGGCTCTCCCTCACACTTGTGGTTAGAAGCTATTCAACATGCTAAGGAAGCCCAACAAATTGTCTCTTCTCAGACCTGCAAACCTTCCTTTGTTCCTTGCACTCGACCTACTAACCATGCCCCTCCTCCCACTCCCCTCAAGATCCAGAAATTAACTTGGGATGAAATGGTGGAACACCAACTCAAGGGCCTTTGTTATAATTGTAAGGAAAAAAGAGTTTTTTTATGGCCATCTCTAAGGATGTTTCTGAAGAAGAGATCGAAACCCCCCCGATGGCATATTTACCCAAGCCAACTAATATTGCTCCAGCCTCTGACCAACCAGAAGTACAACTGGTAATTTCATTGAATTCTCTCATTGGCTTCTCTTCTCCCCAAACCCTAAATCTCATTGGCTACATTAATAATTGAAAGGTAATCATATTAATTAATAGTGGAAGCACTCGTAATTTTATTCACTGTTGTATTGCCCAAGAAACCCATTGCTATATACATACAATCAACAAATTTCAAATCATGATAGCCAATGGTGGTTCCATGAAATGTGGGGGCCATTGTGAAAATGTGCGTCTCCAAATTGGGAAGTACCACCTGAAATCTCATATGTTTTCTATTGACATGGGTGGTTGTGATATTGTTCTTGGTGCGGAATGGCTATGCACTCTTGGTCCCATCCTCATGGATTTTAAGGAATTAACCATGCAATTCCAACAGGAAGGACAACAATATAAATTCCAAGGCATCATAGTAGGATCCCATTATATCACCAGTTCCCATCGAATGGAAAAGCACCTCAAAAAATTTCATTCCGACATTATTTCCCAACTCCATTCCATTCAAGCAATTGAGAAACCTGTGGTGCATCCTGACCTTCAATGTATCATCTCCAAACACCAAGCTGTTTTTTCCACTCCCCAAGGAATTCCTCCTTCTCGTGGTGTTCATGGTCATTCCATTCATCTTATCCTCGACAATATTCCTCCCAATGTTCACCCTTATCATCATCCCTTTTCCCAAAAGAATGAAATTCATAAAATTGTTCAAGAATTGCTAGCTGCAAGTGTTATCTTCCCTAGTACCAACCCCTATTCTTCCCCTATGGTCATGGTACTAAAAAAAAAAGGTACTTGGCATATGTGTCACAAATTTAGTGCTCTCAATAAACTCACCATCAAATCAAAATTTCCCATTCATGTCATTGATGATCTCTTGGATGAATTAAGTGGTGCTCAGTATTTTACTAAACTTGATCTACGTTCTGGCTACCACCAGATCCATATGGAAGAGAAAGACATTCCTAAGACTTATTTTCGCACTCATGAGGGTTATTATGGATTATTGGTCATGCCTTTTGGCATGTGTAATGCTCCCTCCACTTACCAAAGTCTCATGAACCATGTTTTCCATCTTTTTCTCCATCATTTTGTCCTAGTTTTCTTTGATGATATTCTCATCTATAGTAAAACCTGGGTAGACCATCTTACCCATGTGGTTGAAGTTCTCAATCTACTCTCTCAGCACCAAATTTTTCTCAATAAATCTAAATGTTCCTTTGGAGCTTCAGAAGTGGAGTACTTGGGTCATATTGTTGACAAGGATGGTGTAAGGGTGGATCCTAAGAAAATTGAATCTATACAGGGCAGGTCGTGCCCAAAAACTCTTAAGAGCTTGAGTGGTTTTCTAGGTTTAACATGATATTATCACAAGTTTTCTCAGAATTATGGAAAAATTGCAGTGCCTCTTACTACTATCCTAAAAAATAATGCTTTCACTTGGACTCCAACAACTGATCAATCATTTCAAGCATTGAAAGAATCCATGTGCACAACTCCTGTCTTGGCCCTTCCTGACTTCACAAAGAATTTTGTCCTTGAATGTGATTCTTGTGGGAAAGGTATTGGCATAATACTCATGCAAGAGGGTAGACTCGTGGCCTTCATCAACAAACAAATATTGTAGCGAAATCTTGGCGAATTAATCTATGAAAAGGAAATGTTGGCTATTTTGCATGTTGTGGATATCTGACATCCTTATCTCTTGGGTAAAGGATTCCAAATTAAAACTGACCATTAGAGCCTCAAGTATTTCCTAGAACAAAGGATTTCATCCCAGGAGCAACAAAAATGGGTGACTAAGCTATTTGGCTATGATTATGAGATCATTTATAATAAGGGAAAATAAAATGTTGTGGTGGATGCTCTATCCAGAAAGTACGAAGAAGAAGGATCATTTTTTTTCCCTCTCCTTCATTTTACCATATTGGCTCCAAGTTATTTGCCAAGAATGGTTGCAAGACCCAAAAAATTCTTGATTGATCCAACAATTGCAAGACAATCTCTATTTTCTCCAGCATACTCTTGGCACAATGACGAGCTTCACTGCAAATGTCATCTATATTTAAGCTGCTAGTCTCAACTTAAATCCATGGTGCTTTCTGAGCTTCATGCTTCACCCACAACAAGACATTATGGGTTTACCAAAACCTATGAACAAGTTAAAATTGATTTTTTCTTAGATGGTATGAAACAAGACGTTCGCACCTTTGTGGCTGAATGTGATTTCTGTCAACACAACAAGGGGGAAACTATCAAAACTTTTGGCACACTACAACCACTTTTGATTCCACCAGCTATTTGGAGGGACATTTCTATGGATTTCATTGTGGGCTTACCTAAATATGGCAATAAGTCAGTTATCATGGTGGTAGTTGATCGTCTTTCCAAATATGCTCATTTTTGTTCTCTTCAACACCCATTCAAAACATCCATAGTGGATCATATTTTTAATATTCATGGCATGCCTTATTCTATTGTATCTGACAGAGATCCAACTTTCACCAAATTGTTTTGGAAAGAACTATTCAGACTCCAGGGCACACAATTACATCTCAGTATTGCTTATCTCCCATAGACTGATGGCCAAACAGAAGTTGTCAACAAGTGTTTGGAAACATATTTGAGGTGTTTTGAATTTGAACAATAACATCGGTGTGATAAATGGTTACCCCTAGCTAAATGGTGGTATAACACATCTTACCATACTTCTACCCGCATGACTCCTTTTGAAGCGGTATACAGATAAAAGCACTTGTCAGTTATTTCCTACATACTAGGGGTCTTGAAGGTTTAGGAGGTTGAAAAAAATATTTTAGTCCATGCCTCCATTCTCAGTGCTCTCAAAGAAAATTTGCTCATGGCTCATAATCGTATGAAACAACAAGAAGATCAAGGACATTCAGAACGCCAAATTGTTACAGAAGACCAGATGTTTCTTCATCTACATACTTATAAGAAGACTTCACTCAAAGATGAACACTGTCATAAGATTTCTCCAAAATTTTATGGTACTTAGCATTTTCAAATGTGTGGGAAAAGTGGCATATCAGTTAGACATGCCCAGTCATTATAACATCCATCCCGTTTTTCATGTATCGTGCTTAAATAAGGTGATTAGAAGTAAGTGCCAAACTCAAACGAAACTTCAAAAGTTAGATGTTTAAGGTTCCATATGGTTGTAGCCATAGGAAGTATTGGACCAACATGAATGTTGTCTCCATTAGTGCACCATCAAGGAGGTGTTAGTGCAGTGGAAATATACGACTCCAGAAGGTGCCACCTGGGAGTCGCCAACTATTCTCCAAGAATTTCCTCATCTCAAGCCTTGAGGACAAGGATTTTATTCAAGGGGGAGGGAATGTTAGGGACCTAAACCCCTAACTTCTCATATCGGTAGAATAATACATTTCCATGTAATAAAGGAAAATAATAGTTAATAAGGCCTATTTAATAAATATGAACAAGTCAATGTAAGAAGACCTAATAGAAGCTTCCACTTCTAGAAATATTTTCCTATAGAATGCTCTTTAGAAGATATAATTAGTATACATAAGATTAGAAGGTATGAGAGGGATTTTGTCTTGAGAATTATTGTAATAAATCTCTTCTCTGTTGGAGGTTTCCCGCTCGAAGAGGAAAGTGAACATTGTTTCCTATCAATAAAGGTATTATTTTGGTATTGTGGTTAAATATATTTTGTTGTTCTATTGCTATATTATTGTTCTATGTTGTTATTCTGCTGGTATTCACTGCAACATTTTTGTTTTCTGCTATTATAATATATTTGGTGCCTAACAAGAATGGGTAAAGGTTTTAGCAAACCAATTGGGTGTCTGTGCTCAGCCTTGAAATTTTGGTATTCAAGGCATCTAACAATAAAATCAACAACCTCCTTTTTCATGCCTGGCCAATAATATTATTTTTTTACCATTGCAATTGTCTCCTGGTAGCCTAGGTTCCCAACATAAGGAACTTTATGCATCTATGAAAATAAAAACAATTTTAACTCCTGATAATTTGGCACATAAAATCTACGCCTATACATGAGGATTCCATCCTTTTTTAGCTCATAACCTTCAAATTTTATTGCAATTTACCTTGCTGTAAATTTCCCTTTATGTCCACATAACGTTGATCTGATTTGGTCACCTCTAAAATTATGTCACTCAAATCTGATTTGTACATGCTAATGGTTGTAGAATGCATCTCATGCACCCTCCTACTGAGTGCATCAACGAAATTGTTCTACTTTCATTTGATATGCTTGATATCAAAGTCATACTCACTAAGGAATTCTAACCACCGTTTGTTGTCCAAAAAAATATTTCAGACCACTATGGTCTGTCCTCAACTCGAATCTTTTCCCCATGAGTTAGTGCCTCCACATATTCAAGGCATGCACTATGGATTCCCATTACAAATCACGAGTAGCATAGTTCCTTTCATGCTCTTTTAATTTCCTTGATTCATAGCTTACCACATGCCCATTCTAACTAAGGACTTTGTCGATCCCTTCCTTGCATGCATCCATGCAGACAATGATGTCTTCATTAGGATAAAAAATTATCAAAATTGGTGCACTTGTCAACAAAATTTTCAAGTTTTGAAAACTCCTTACACAATATGGAGTCCATTCAAATCACACAACTGTCTTTTGCAAGGATGTAATTGGGTGTGCAATATTTGAGAAGCCTTCAATAAAAAATCTGTAATACCTTGCAAGTCCCATGAAGGACCTCACCTATACAACATTCCTTGGTGTTTTCCATCCTTCAATGGATTTTATATTCTCTGGGTCCATAACTATCCCTTCCTATGAAATGACATGACCCAAGTAATAAATTTTCCTCTAGTAAAATGAGCATGTGCTTAATTTTTCATACAACTGATGTTCTCTCAGTAATTGCAACACCATCCTCAAGTGTTGCTCATGTTCTTCTTCAAAACTTGATTAAATAATTATGTCATCCAGAAAAAAATGACAAACTTATCTAAATATTTATTGAAAATACCATTCATTAAACACACGAAGACAATTGGTGCATTTGACAATCCAAATGGCACCATAGTGAACTCATAATGTCCATACCTCATTCTGAAAGAAGTCTTGTTGATGTCGACTTCTTTAATTCTCACTTGGTGATATCTATATCTAAGATCAATCTTTGAAAATATCCGTGCGCCCTTCAGTTGGTCAAAGAGGTCATCTATCCTTGGCAAAGGATACTTATTCGTTATTGTTACTTTTTTCAACTTCCCGAATTCAATACAAAGCTTCAACATACCATCCTTCTTCAAAAAACAATACTGGGGCACCCCAAGGTGACACACTTGGGTATGCACACCACTTCTTAAGAAGATATTCAAGTTGCATTTGCAATTCCTTCATCTTTGGTGTACTCATCCTTTAAGGAGTCTTGGATACAATGGATTCTTTAGGCATCAAATTTATAGAGAAATCAATATCTCTTTTAGGTCGTAACCTTGGTATTTATTTAAAGGAATCTTAAAATTATTTCAGTACTATGCAGTCTTCAACATTTGACACTTTATCCTTAGGTGTCTCCTCCATTTCACTACAAATACTTGGAATCCTTTCCTATATCTTTTCTTCAATTGCAAGGCGAAAAATTCTCTGATAGTTACAGCTCTTGGAATTCCTTGAGATATTCTTAAATTTCCTTCCTCATCCAAGAAAGTAAATGACTTATTGTAACAGTCTATAAAAACACAATGTTGGTCCAACCAATCCATACCGATGAGGTAATCATAATATCCCAAAGGTATGATTTTCAATTAATCTTTTTTTCTTAGCCCATTCATATCCATTGGACATGCCTTAACCATCTCATTAATTTTCCTTTTCGCTCTTGTAGCTAGCTTCACCAACCAAGTTTTTCCAAGCTTGCTTCTTGGCAATTAGAATCTTTCCATCATATGAGAATATAGATAAATATGACTAGCTCCTGATTCAATTAAAATAGAAATGGGTTGGTCATTAATCTTACCTTCCAATTCAATCATGTATGAGTGAAACTCATCTTGCTTGTTATCTAGGGTTGCGTAGATCCTTGATACATTTTTGCCCATGTCTTCAATTGTCGCAACTTTCTATGCATTGTGAACAATACTCACATTTTCACTTCTTTGAGGAAATCTTTATACATGTGGTCTTCCCCACAACCCCAAAGTTGAATAGGTGGGTTCCTTGGTATTTTCCCCATTGTTCATTCAGGGCTCCTTGGGAGTTTTTTGTCCTTGAGAAGTATTTATAAAAAATGGTGGCTTAGTCCCCTTCTTCCTTTGTTCAATATTTCTTTTCCTCTTGTCTTCTCAAGCCTTTTGGAAATTCGGTCTTTCCCTTTGCTGATCATAGAGAAATTTAGCTCGCCTTTCCTCCAATGTCTTGGGTTCATCATATTGCATCTTGTCACTGATAAATGATGGAATCCCACTCAGGTACCTTTGGATTTTAACTTTCTCATCCTTGATGAATGCAACCTATTTCAGCAGCTCTAAGAATCTTCTTTCATACTCATCTATTGGCATACTCCCAAGATTGAGTTCAAATAAATTCTTCATTTAATTTTCTTAGTATCTCCTGATTAAGTATTTCTTTTGGAAATTCCTTTTAAACTCCCTCCAAGTAACCCTCTTCTCATCAATGTGTTTCACTTGAATGAACCGATCCCACCACATTGATGTTTTTCCCTTTAGCTAATAGGTGGAAATTCTCCCTACTTTCTATGCAAAGTAATTATGTAGTTGGAAGTACTTCCTCATGCCCAACAACTAGGTCTCTTAATCTTCATCCTTCTTGTGCTCACCATAAAAGATAGGAGGATTGATCTTATTCCTTTCTCCTTGTAGCTCATATACCCCATTCCTTCTCTTATGCTTTTTGATAGGAGATGGACTTGCGTTACTGCACACTTTTCTAAATGAATGCTTTGGTGAGTGATAGTGATGGACTTCTTGTTTTTCTTCTCTCATCATGAGACATGCGACTTCTTGACTTGCTCTATTATGTCTCCTTGTCCATTTTATTTTCTATTCTATCCAAGATTTGCATTAACTTGATATTAAAGTTATCTTGCTTCTCCTTGGATTTCATAATCTTCTCATTAACAAATTTATATCTTCAGACATATTTTTGCAATCCCTTTATGGTTTCAACCAATTTTATGTGCTCCTCCTTGCCTTCTTTATGCTCATTGGATTATGTACTATCAATACCCATACCAATATACCAACCCCCAAATTCATCATCATGGCTATAATTTTTCTGCACATCTTTCATGCTTTTGACTCTTTACAATGATCCCATCCTAATCTAATCGCTCTTAATTCTAAAAAATGTGTAGGAGATAATATTTTCTCAACAAATTCATGCAACAACTTCATGAAAACTCTACACCATTTTGTCAAAATCCTTTCTTCTGATTTCTTGGATGATTTTAACATCCCATTCAAAATTTTTGGGTGAATAGTTGGACTCCTCTGTCCAAAACTTTCCCATTGACTTCTCCCTTGCACAATTATGAGTGTTGTTTAATAAATTATGGTCATTTGGAATTCACCCAAATACCCTTTTACTATGTCTTTCTTCTTTTTGAAATCTGTGTGTGCACTGGTATTCAACACATACCAATGCATGATGTCAATATTTAAGATATACATCACTTATCAATATTACACATGCACCACTATTTTTTCTCCGCACAACCCAATTTTTTTTTAGTGTGCAAACCCGTGCACCAATGTTTTCTGTGCAATTCTAATGCTGCACCCTGCAATGTCAAAATTTAGTGCAAACACTTGCACATTCTTATTTTATGCGCACCCTAGCTGCGTTGTAATTCCAAATTCAGCCACTTACCTATCCTAATTTTTCCTTAAGTAGATACTCAACCCATGCAGGATCAGTGTTGAAACTTGAGCTCTGATACCATTTTGTAACTTACCCCATTACCAACACTAAAAAAATGCTCTGATACCATTCTGTAACATTCCCGACTTACCGTTGAGTCTCGTTACCCCATTGTAACGTCTCCACTACTACAAAATTCCTAAATACAACTCTGATACTATTCTATAACATACCTAACCTCCTATTTAGGCAATGCCACTCCAAAAATCTAGTGCACAAATTCTACACTATATCATTTTTCTACACAGAAACATGTGAGGTTATGCACATGATCCCAAACTGGATCACGCCACACAATTTTTCCTCTTCAGACACTAGTTATAACAACATAATTAACATAGAATACAACTACACACACACTCATTCAGATCACACAAGTATAGTGCACATGTAACCATTTTGAATACATGATAACTACTGCATGCACAACCACACTGGTGTCGTACACATATTTAGTTCTCTTTGTGTGCATGGATATGCTTCCCCATGCTCACAATGACTCTAGCCTCTTGCACACACAACAATTCTAACCTTGCCTCAGAACTCATGACCATTATTAAAAAATTAACTAACATGAATACTTAATAATTTTCATACTCTGCATGTGCAACAATAATTATTGAATACAACATCATGCTTACATGTACAAACAACATCATACAAAATAACGACAATTAATTATATGAAACGTCATACATGAAATATACCCATATCAGACAAAGTTAATTAAGTACATAGTAAATTAGACAAGCACATAAATAACACTTATGTTTTTATAAGGAGTCACCAACTGCACGTAGAGCTCAGAGGTTCCTCCCAGCCATAGACTATGTTTCTCATATACTTTCAGCAATAGGTCACCCCCGAGATGGGGCTTAAACTCCACTAGTGAAAAAGGGTTCATAATATCAATCTAAGGTCTGATAATCAAAAAAATTGCTCAATATAAGGTGCCAACTGTTGCAACTAGTCTGTAATATCTCATTCCCCACATGCATGTCTTGCCCTAGGAAGTGTGCCGCTTCTTTTCTCAATAGTCCCTCAGTTGCCCCACTTCCCTTCCAGGGCTTCAACAACATGACGAATAAGAAGTCACAAATCCCTGTAACTAATTCCCAACACACAAGGGAACAATTCCTAGCAAATCTCTCACTTGGAGAGAATGTTCACGGGCCTGACAACCCAATTCTTCAACAACAAATATCTCACCTAGAGAGAATTCTCATGGGCCTGA
>ML804666.1:437488-452923 GCA_009831015.1 Picea engelmannii | reverse complement strand
TATGTAGTGTGTGTGTGTGTGTGTGTCTTATGTTTTTTAAGAATCCATTTGCAGTATTTAATTGTACAAGGTTAAAATCTAAATTTGGTATCAAAGAAATTATTATCTTCAAGGGGATGCCTTTGTGGGCAAGGGTTTGTCTCAAGTCTATGATAAACCTCGTTACAATGGGAGCTATGTGATATTTATTCTTTCAGTGAAAAGAAATGGAGAGCAATTAAAAAATAAATATCGTGAAATTTAATGGGAAAAATTTAAAGTTGTGGAAGCTCAAGATGGAATATCTATTGGTAAAAAAAGATCAATGGATTATTGTGGATCCAAGTACAACACCTATAGGAAAGTCAACAAAAGAATGGGAAAAGATAGATTAGAAGGAGAAGAGCACAATCCGGTTGTGTCTCTCAGATTCAGTATCATTGAATGTGTCAGTGGAATATACAACTAAGTCATTATGGGATAAGTTAGGGTTTTGTATCAACCTAAATCCCTCGTAAAAAAATGTTCTTGCGAAAGAAGTTGTACAACAAGAGGATGAAATATGGAGACTTGGTGACAAAGCATATGAATTCTTTCAATACTATGGTAAGTCAACTATTATGTGTTGATATTAATATTTATGATGAAGATAAGTGTATCATTTTATTGTGATATTTACTAGACTCATGGGATAGTCTGGTTGTGGCTATAGGTAGTAATACAACTACTTTAAGTTTCGATGATGTGGTATCAACCTTGTTGTTGGAGGAGATGAGGGCGAGAAACATGGATTCCAGAGCATAGATGCCTTATTTGCAGGAGGATTATCCCATGAAAGAAATAGACATAATTCCTCAAGTGGGATAATTAAATCTAGGGGAAGGATCTAAATCTCTTGGAAAATTTGACAAGGAATGTTAGAGATGTGAAAAACAAGGACACTACAATAAACATTGTAGATCCAGAAGTGTTGAGAGAGGGAAGGGATATGATGATGCTCCTTATATAGAATAAAAAACCTCCACGGAAGGAGGGGATGTGTAGTTGGATTCTTCAAGAAAACATGTAGATCATGAGGCATGCTTTAGATGGTTCAGTTGAGAGCAACATGGAGCCAGCATTAGGCCAAAGATGCGGGTATGCAAATGCAATTAATAAAACACATAATGGTAACATCCTTCGATGTGAGTTTAAAGATCCTAGAGAAGGTAAGCTCGATGATTTTTCATATTTAGAGAGTCCGAAAAACGTAAAAGGAGATTCCACTGGGGTACCTTTTTCGAAGGTAGTCTAGTCAGTTCGAAAAAGGGGTAAAATAGCACCGAAAAGACGTTTATTTAAAACCATTTTAACGAGTGTGATAAAGACAAGATCACTCGACCATTTTTTCATTTTTAAGGAGTCTGAAAAAAGCTTAACTATGGACTCCATCATGAATGTTCTTATGGACCATTTTAACGAGTGTGAAAGAATAAGGTCACTCAACGATCTTTTCAATTTTAGGGAGTCTAAAAAGTGCTTAACTATGGACTCTGTGGGGGTTCCTTTTTCGTACATTTAGTCCCCCAGGCTCGAAAAAGGGTTAAAATGATACCTGAGAGTACTCTTCTAGAGAACTGAAGTTCCCTAGAGTATACCTGTGTTCGTACAGTTGACTATCTAGAAGGAAAAGGGGGTAAACTACCGCCGGATAGATGTGACTTTAAATTTCAGTTTAACGAGTGTGAAAGGCCACAAGATCACTTGAAAATATTTTCATGTTTAGAGGGTATGAAAAGGGATTAAAAGAAGACCTATGGGGGCTACGAATCATGTATGAAACTGGTTTAGGTAGAGCCCGCTGAAAGGCTCAGACCAAGAGTCTCTTCGATAGTCAACTTGGAAAGTCTCCCAAAAGGGAAGAAAACACAAACCACGGTGTAAGTCCTCCCTTGGTATAGAAACCGTAGACATGGCTTCAAGGATAGCCTCATTTGAAGGCGATTCAAAATCTGAGAAATAACGCAAACGAGGGTTGACAGTCCCAAAGGGTGAAGTAAATTGATCATACTCCATATGACGATAGAGGTTCTGGCCAGGACTAGTAGAGTATATCAGCGAAGAATCAAAAGCACGAGGGATTGAGGATCTACAAACAACGAGATCATACTTGGAAGGATACTCAAGCCCACTTGGACCAAGAGAGGGAATCAAGGCTTCTCATACCCCCATTGGATAAATGAATGGATCAATTTTTGAGACGAAGTCTTGAGAGGGAACACATGATTGCACCAGTTCCTGCTCAGAAGCAATTAAACACCTAGGATAAGATGCCACATAATTAACCCGTGGCAGAGTAGAGTCTACACGAACTATAGGAACATATAAATGGGTAGTCTGAAATAATGTTGAATTAGGATGGTGATTATTAGATGCCAGCTAGTCGATAGTGACAATGCTTCCATTGTGAGGGAAATGCATCACCTGAAAGAGCGTAGACACTACAACATTCATAGAATATGCATAATCATGCCTGAGAAGCATATTGAAATCTAACGGGCCTTGCACCACTATAATATCAACAAGGACAGTCTTCCCACCTAATGAGATAGGAAACTGAGGAAGAATCCCCAACTATTCACTAGGACGTCTGTCAAAAGCCAACAACTCATGCGAAGCAGACACAAGCTTGGGAGATCCCAAGACTTTCCAAATCGAGGAGGATAAAATACTTGTAGAGGCTCCCTCATCCATAATACATCGATAAATGTTTGTTGAATTAACTTCAACCCTTATTTGAAAAGGTGGAAAACAAGGACACTACAATAAACATTGTAGATCCAAAAGTGTTGAGAGAGGGAAGGGATTTGATGATGCTCCTTATATAGAATAAAAAACCTCCACATAAGGAGGGCATGTGTAGTTGGATTCTTCAAGAAAACATGTAGGTCATGAGGCATGGTTGGTCGACTCAGGTGAATCCTTTCATATGAGTCCTCACAAGAAGTGGTTCTGTGAATATGAAAGGTATGATGGAGGTGATGTTTTCCTAGGTGACGAATCAACAACCAAAATCATAATACAAGGAAAAGTGAAGTTGAAGCTCATGGACGGAAGTATTAGAACACTCCCTAATGTTCTACATATCCCAAGATTGTACATAAATTTGATTTTTGTAAGAAAAATGAATGATGCAAGGGTAAAAACAATGTTTAAGAAATAAAACTACATGATGGTTCAAGAGGCAATGGTGTTGTTGAAGGGAGTTCAGATTGGAACTTTGTATAAGATGTTGGGAAGCACTATTAGTGATTGGTGCAACAATTCTGGTTTTCCTGAGATTGGAGTCAAAGAAGGAAAATATCCTACAATATCTAGAGAGAAGACTATGTTATGACATCAAAGACTAGGGAATATAAGAGAGAAGGGCCTTTGAGTACTACATGATAAAGGTATGGTTCAAGGTATGGCCAATTTCTCTGTAGATTTTGATTTATGTGAACATTTCTTATATGGAAATAAAAATAATGTAAGATTTTCCTCTGCTACAATGAGGGAAGAGGGAATACTATAGTTGGTGCATAATGATTTGTTTGGACTTGTGTTTGAATACATCACTGGGAAAATATGTGTACTATGTCTCATTTATAATTGACTTCTCGATACATGGATTTATTTCCTTAGAAATAAATTTGAATTCTTTCACAAATTCAAATAATTCAAGTCTCTTGTGGAAAATCAGACATAGAAGAGAATTAAGGTGTCAAGGACAGATAATGGTGGAGAATTCTACATAAATGAATTCGAGGAATTTTGTAAGAAGTGTAGTATAGCAAGGCAAAAGACTACTCCATACGCATACCAACAAAATGGAGTTGCATAAAGGATGAACGTGATGTTGATGGAAAAAGAAAGGATTATGGTCAGTGGTGTCAAGTTAGGATGGGAATTTTGGGCAGAGGCAGTGGGTATTGCATGTTACTTGGTCAATCGATCACCCTCATTAGTGTTGGATGAAAATACCCCGTAAAAGGTATGTATTGGTAAGAAGCCCTCTCATACACGTCTTAGGGTATTTGTCTATGATGCCTATGTTCACATTCCAAAGGAAAACAAGAGTAAGGTGGATAAAAATAATGAAAAGTGTATATTTATTTGTTATAAAGATGGTCTGAAAGGTTATAAGATTTGGAACCTAGAAACTAAGAAGGTAGTGTATAATCAAGATGTGTTATTTAGAGAAATCAAAGATGTTTTCAAACATAAATTCCTACCAAGGGAGGAAAGAACCAAATAAAATAGAGTTTGAATTGAAGGATAATGAATCAAACTCTAAAAAAGACCAAGAATAATAAGAAGAATAAGAGCCTCATACTCCATTATTGAGGAGATCGGTTCGGGGAAGAATGAAACAGGAGAGGTGTACTCCATCTGATTTCTATTTAAATTTTTCTTTGTTTATTACTAACGATGATCCTAGAACTGTTAGGGAGGTAGTGGATTAAAAGGATGAAAAACTATGGAAAAGGGCCATGGTTGAAGAAATGGCATCCTTAGACAAGAATGAGGCTTGGGATCTAGTGGAGTTGTTGACCAGAAAAAGTCCCATTGGTAGCAAATGGGTGTTTAAGAGGAAGTTGTGTGAAAAATAAAAAGTGGAGAAATATAAAGCTTGGTTAGTAGAAAAAGGTTATTCCCACGTAGAAGGAATTGACTTCGGTGAATATTTTCTCATGTTGCCAAGTTAAATTCTATTAGATTTATTTTATCTCTTTCTTCTACTTTTGATTTTGAAGTAGAATATATGGATGTGAATATAACATTCCTACATGGGGATATAGAAGAATAAATCTACATGAAGAATCCAAAAGGGTTTGTTGTGAAGGTTATTAAAGAGATGGTATGTAGGCTAAAAAAGTCCCTGTATGGTTTAGAACAATTATCAAGGATGTGATATCAAAAATTTGATAGGTATATACTGGGACTTAAATTCACAGAGAGAAAATATGATCATTGAGAAAATATGTCTTATTTATTTGATCCTGTATGTTGATGATATGTTTCGAGTAGGAAAAAACAATAATATTATCCAAGATGGGAAAAATCAGTTGTCCTCTAAATTTGACATGAAGGATCTTAGTGCTTCAAATTTAATTTTGGGTATGGAAACTAAAAGAGATCTGGAAAAGAAGAAAATATGCTTAAATTAGAGGAAATATGTTGAGACAATACTGTAAAGGTTTAATGTGAAGGAATGCAAACTGGTTAGGGTTCCTATTCATGTGGGTGTAAGTTTATCTACAGATAAATGTCCCAATAAAAGATAAGAGGAAGAGAACATGTATCATTGATCCATATGGATGTCAGTGGCCTCCCACCTATCACAATTGGCTCATTTTGGCAGTTTTCCAGTTTGGCAGTTTTTTCCTAGTTTTTGGGTCCCTGACTTTCAGGGCTGTTTTGAGGCTCTAAACAACATTTTTAGGGCTTGCCACAATAAATTTGTAGATGGAGTCATAGTCTAATGGAATCATGAGTAGTCCTCAGATAGACCATTCCAACGGGCTATTGTGCGCCTAAAACGAAGATCGTATGCAAAAGTTACGACCCTGAGAAGTTGATGTTCTAGATTACCCCAACAGGGCCCACATGACTTTTGGCACTTCATATCCTAGGGTTAGGTTTTTGGATGTCTAGGATTTTAGAATTCATGCTTATTTTAAAAAGGCCTTCATATCCTCATTGTAATCATCTTCTTGTGAATGAGCACAACCCTCACATCTCTTCTCAGAGATAAGTCGTCACCATTCCAACAAGCTTGTTTTCCGCTGCATTTTATAGTTTCATCTTATTTCCTTATTGAATAGAAACCATTTTTTCTGTATCTATGTTATTATGTGTTAAGCATATTTTAAGAATGATCTGTATTCATTTTTTTCTTCTCATAAAATCCGGATTAGTGGTATCAGAGTGGTCTTCTCCTTGTCATTCTTAATGCATGTCCCTAACGAGGTCAGGGTGTTGTGGGTGGGAAATCCCTCCTATGGACTAGCACTAAGGGTTTTATCATGCATGCAGAAATGACCTAAAGATTCTTACTTTTTACCATCATGCCATGCCTAAATCCCATTACTCATATGTAAATACAAGGCTCAAGAGATTAAGTTGACATACCTTATTTTTCGTGTTTGATGTCGATCCATTTTTGCGCTTGGTCGTTCTTTGCCTACAACTCTCCTCCCAATGCTGACCTGAATTCACTAAAGAAAAACAAAGAACTCCACATGAATTTGATCTATGAACTAATAGGTTAGATATTTAATCAATCATACAATCAATATTCCAATAATGACAATCTCATATGGCGGGACGAGAAAATAAATTATTTTATTAACTTCACAATGATACCTTACAATGATAAAGTTGGCTACTGCTCCTCGATCCTGGTCCTGGGATCCTCTTTCACTGTCTTCCAACTACTTTTCTCTATACTTCTCTTTGCACAAGGATGGCTAAAGGTTGGGACAAAGGGAATGCTCAATCGAGTATAGTTTCTTTACTATGATTCTCCTCTTCCAAATTGGACCCCTAACCCTTCTTTTATAGGCTAGAAGAAGCTAGGTATTTGGTCGAATTTCTGGCCATGCATGGTCGTAAGGTTTAGTTAGCTTACCCAAAGATGTGTGTTCCGTCAAAAACTTTCCTTTTTTCGTGCTTTTGTAGGTACACACAGGCTGTCTTGGGTCAGCTAGCGTGTACACGCGTGCAGTAACGTAGCAGGGCACGTGGGCGTTTATAAAAGAGGTTTATTAAGAAGAGTTGTTCAATAGTGTTTTGGAAAAGAAGGAATTTGAGATGGCCTGATGCCAGGTAAGAATGTATGGTGAAAATTAGGGTTATAACAGATGCCCCCTAATGTGTGAGGTAAAAAGAGCATCTGATGGCTGAAATACATTAACAATCTTTACCGATGTGTTAAACAAGAGAGACCAAGGACAAGAAATCGGGAGGTGTCGTCTGCAAAATAATAATTGTCTCATCGAGGAAGGCATACCCATGCTCGGGATAAAATAAAATGATGGATACCAATCAAATACACTGTAGATCCATGTCATATAACTATATAATGTGTAGCCGCGAGAAATACACAATGGAGCTACATCTCAAAATCAAAAAGATATAAGTGTAGAGTATCCATCTTCTAGAAGCTGATAAGGCCTGATGGTTGGAGATGAGGTCTTTAGAGCTCAAGAAACAACTTCAAAATCTTCAAAACTTAGGTAGGAGTGTAATATGAGTGTACGAATTCACTACCCAGAGGTCTTCGACGACTCGTCAGTCATGGACTAGAGAATATTGATGATCAGACTAAAGGCTTCATTGATTTTGAACAAAGACTTGATTGGACATTTAGGATAGCCGGACATGAGGGAAAGAGACAAAATGCAGAGGGGTCGACTCAGTCTTGGTAAAAACTTCCCTTGGACAATAGCACAACAAATGATGAGACTCAGGCAGCATGGCATTAACATGATTTTACGAGGAAGGAGGCAACGCAAACTCTCCATATGTTTGGAAGAATAACCAAACGGAGGAGGACACAACTCTATGTAGTGAGAACAAATTCCTAAGGTCGTATTAAATACCAGAGTTTGACGAACAAACAAACATATGTGATTTATCCAAGGGAGACTCATTATGCTGCCAATAAAGAAAATACTTTTCCCTTCCTCTTTTTCGGGTATATTTGATTTTTTTGTCTTTTTAAATAATTTTGGAAAAAGAATAAAAGAATGTTACATAACAAAGGAGGAATGAGTGTTGCAAACATACAAGTTCAAGGCATAGGGACAAGACTAATGTTCAATGTAAGGACACTCAGGAAATATCCTCCAGGGGCCAAAGGTGTCAAGACGCAGAGGCAAAGTGCTACAGGGCTTGCGTATAAGGCATGCTTTAGATGGTTCAATTGAGAGAAACATGGAGCCGACATTAGGCCAAAGACACATGTATGAAAATGCGATTAATAAAACACACAATTGTAACATCCTTCGATGTGAGTTTAACGATCCCAGAGAAGGTAAGATCGACGGTTTTTGACATTTAGAGAGTCTTAAAAACGTAAAAGGAGACTCCACTGGGGTACCTTTTTCGAAGGTAGTCTAGTCGGTTCGAAAAAGGGGTAAAATAGCACCGAAAAGACGTCTATTCAAAACCATTTTAACGAGTGTGATAAAGACAAGTTCACTCGACCATTTTTTCATTTTTAAGGAGTCTGAAAAAGGCTTAACTATGGACTCCATCAGGAATGTTCTTCTGGACCATTTTAACGAGTGTGAAAGAATAAGGTCACTGAAGGATCTTTTCAATTTTAGGGAGTCTGAAAAGTGCTTAACTATGGACTCTGTGGAGGTTCCTTTTTCGTACATTTAGTCCCTCAGGCCCGAAAAAGGGTTAAAATGATACCCGAGAGTACTTTTCTAGAGAACTAAAGTTCTTTAGAGTATACCTCTATTCGTACAGTTGACCGTCCAGACCGAAAAAAGGTAACCTATCGCTGGATAGATGTGACTTCAAATTTTAGTTTAACGAGCATGAAAGGCCACAAGATTGCTCGACAATATTTTCATGTTTATAGGGTCTGAAAAGGGCTTAAAAGAAGACCCAAGGGGGCTACGACTCATGTGTGAAACTGGTTCAGGTAGAGCCCGCTGATAGGCTCAGACCAAGAGTCTCTTCGATATTCAACTAGGAAAGTCTCCCAAAAGGGAAGAAAACACAAACCATGGTGTAAGTCCTCCCTTGGTATAGAAACCGTAGACATGGCTTCAAGTATAGTCGCATCTGAAGGCAATTCAAAATCTGAGAAATCACGCAAATGAGGGTCGACAGTCCCAAAGGGTGAAGTAAACTATGAAGATGGGGGTTCTATCCAGGACTAACAGAGTCTATTAGTGAAGAATCAAAAGCACGAGGGATTGAGGATCTACAAACAAAGAAATCAGACTCAGAAGGATACTTAAGCCCACTTGGACCAAGAGAGGGAAGCAAGGCTTCCCATGCCTGCATTAGATAAACTAATGGATCAATTGTTGAGACCAAGTCTCGAGAGGGAACACATGATTGCACCGGTTCCTGCTCAAAAGAAATTGAACACTGAGGATAATATGCCACATAATTAATACGTGGTGGGGTAGAGTCTACACGAACTCTAGGAACATATAAATGGGTAGTCTGAAATAATGTCGAATTAGGATGGTGATTATCAAATGCCAGCTGGTCGATAGTGACAATGCTTCAATTGTGAGGGAAATGCATCACCCAAAAGAGCGTAGACACTACAACATTCATAGCATATACATAATCATGCCTGAGAAGCATATTGAAATCTAATGGGCCTTGCACCACCATAACATCAACAAGGACAGTCTTCCCACCTAATGAGATAGGAAACTGAGGAAGAATCCCCAAATATTCACTAGGACGTCTGTCAAAAGCCAACAACTCATGCGAAGAAGACACAAGCTTGGGAGATCCCAAGACTTTCCAAACCGAGGAGGATAAAATACTTATAGAGGCTCCCTCATCCACAATACATCGATAAATGTTTGTTGAATTAACTTCAACCCTTATTTGAAAAGGTGGAAAACAAGAACAATACAATAAACATTGTAGATCCAAAAGTGTTGAGAGAGGGAAGAGATTTGATGATGCTCCTTATATAGAATAAAAAACCTCCACGTAAGGAGGGGATGTGTAGTTGGATTCTTCAAGAAAACATGCAGATCATGAGGTATGGTTGGTCAACTCAGGTGAATCCTTTCATATGAGTCCTCACAAGAAGTGGTTATATGAATATGAAAGGTATGATGGAGGTGATGTTTTCCTAGGTGAAGAATCAACAACCAAAATCATAATACAAGGAAAAGTCAAGTTGAAGCTCATGGATGGAAGTATTAGAACACTACCTAATGTTCTACATATCCCAAGATTGCACATAAATTTGATTTTTGTAAGAAAAATGAACGATGCAGGGGTAAAAACAATATTTAAGAAATAAAACTACATGATGGTTCAAGGGGAAATGGTGTTGTTGAAGGGAGTTCATATTGGAACTTTGTATAAGATGTTTGGAAGCACTATTAGTGATGGGTGCAACAATTCCGGTTTTCCTGAGATTGGAGTCAAAGAAGGAAAATATCCTACAATATCTGGAGAGAAGACTATGTTATGACATCAAAGACTAGGGACTAAAAGAGAGAAGGGCCTTTGAGTACTACACAGTAAAGGTATGGTTCAAGGTATGGCCAATTTCTCTCTGGATTTTGATTTATGTGAACATTTCTTATATGGGAATAAAAATAATGTAAATTTTCCTCTGCTGAAATGAGCAAAGAGGGAATACTATAGTTGGTGCATAATGATTTGTTTGGACTTGTGTCTGAATACATCACTGGGAAAATATGTGTACTATGTCTCATTTATAATTGACTTCTCGATACATGGATTTATTTCCTTAAAAATAAATTTGAATTCTTTCACAAATTCAAATAGTTTAAGTCTCTTGTGGAAAATCATACATAGAAGAGAATTAAGGTGTCAAGGAAAGATAATGGTGGAGAATTCTACGTAAATGAATTTGAGGAATTTTGTAAGAAGTGTAGTATAGCAAGGCATAAGACCACTCCATACACATACCAACAAAATGGAGTTGCATAAAGGATGAACATGATGTTTATGGAAAAATAAAGAATTATGGACAGTGGTGTCAAGTTAGGATGGGAATTTTGGGTAGAGGCAGTGGGTATTGCATGTTACTTGGTCAATCGATCACCCTCATTAGTTTTGGATGACAATACCCCATAAAAAGGTATGTATTGGTAAGAAATCCTCTCTTACACATCTCAGGGTATTTGTCTATGATACTTATGTTCACGTTCCAAAGGAAAACAAGAGTAAGGTGGATAAAAATAATGAAAAGTGCATATTTATTGGTTATAAATATGGTTTGAAAGGTTATAAGATTTGGAACCTAGAAACTAAGAAGGTAGTGTATAATCGAGATGTGGTATTTAGAGAAATCAAAGATGTTTTCAAACATGAATTCCTACCAAGGGAGGAAGAACCAAATAAAATAGAGTTTGAATTGAAGGATAATGAATCAGACTCTATAGAAGAACAAGAATAATAAGAAGAATAAGAGCCTCATATTCCATTATTGAGGAGATCGGTTCGGGGAAGAATGAAACATGAAAGGTGTAATCCATCTGATTTCTATTTAAATTTGTCTTTGTTTATTACTAACGATGATCCTAGAACATTTAGGGAGGTAGTGGATTAAAAGGATGAAAAACTATGGAAAAGGGCCATGGTTGAAGAAATGACATCCTTGGACAAGAATGAGGCTTGGGATCTAGTGGAGTTGTCGACCAGAAAAAGTCCCATTGGTAGAAAATGGGTGTTTAAGAGGAAGTTGTGTGAAAAAGAAAAAGTGGAGAAATATAAAGCTTGGTTAGTAGAAAAAGGTTATTCCCATGTAGAAGGAATTGACTTTGGTGAAAAAATTTCTCATGTTTCCAAGTTAACTTCTATTAGATTTATTTTATCTCTTTCTTCTACTTTTGATTTTGAAGTAGAATATATGGATGTGAATATAACATTCCTACATGGGGATATAGAAGAATAAATCTACATGAAGAATCCAAAAGGGTTTGTTGTGAAGGGAAAGAAAGAGATAGCATGTAGGATAAAAAAGTCCTTGTATGGGTTAGAACAATCATCAAGGATGTGATATAAATTTTTTGATAGGTATATGCTGGTGCTTAAATTCACAGGGAGACAATATGATCATTGAGAAAATATGTATTATTTATTTGATCTTGTATGTTGATGATATGTTGCGAGTAAGAAAAAACAATAATATTATCCAAGATGTGAAAAATCAGTTGTCCTCTAAATTTGACATGAAGGATCTTAGTGCTGCAAATTTAATTTTGGGTATGGAAATTAAAAGAGATCTGGAAAGGAAGAAAATATGGTTAAATTAGAGGAAATATGTTGAGACAATATTGTAAAGGTTTAATGTGAAGGAATGTAATCTGGTTAGGGTTCCTATTCCTGTGGGAGTAAGTTTATCTACAGATCAATGTCCCAAGAAAAGATAAGAGGAAGAGAACATGTATCATTGATCCATATGGATGTCAGTGGCTTCCCACGTATTACAATTGGCTCATTTTGACAGTTTTCCAGTTTGGCAGTTTTTTCCTAGTTTTTGGGTCCCTGACTTTTAGGGCCGTTTTGAGGCCCTAAACAACGTTTTTAGGGCTCGCCACAATAAATTTGTAGATGGATTCATAGTCTAATGGAATCATGATTTGTCCTTAGATAGACCATTCCAATAGGCTATCGTGTGCCTAAAACGGAGATCGTATGCAAAAGTTATGACCCTGAGAAGTTGATGTTCTAGCTTACCCCAACGGGGCCCACATGAATTTTGGCACTTCATATCCTAGGGTTAGGGTTTTGGATGTCTAGGGTTTTAGAATTCATGGTTATTGTAATCATCTTCTTGTGAATGAGCACAACCCTCACATCTCTTCTCAAAGATAAGTCGTCACCATTCCAACAAGCTTGTTTTCCGCTGCATTTTATAATTTCATCTTATTTCCTTATTGAATAGAAACCATTTTTTCTGTATCTATGTTATTCTGTGTTAAGAATATTTTAAGAATAATTTGTATTCATTTTTTTCTTCTCATAAAATCTGGATCAGTGGTATCATAGTGGTCTGCTCCTTGTCGTTCTTAATGCATGTCCCTAACGAGGTCAGGATGTTGTGGGTGGGAAATCCCTCCTACGGACTAGCACTAAGGGTTTTATCATGCACGCATAAATGACCTAAAGATTCTTACCTTTTACCATCATCCCATGCCTAAATCCCATTACTCATATGTAAATACAAGGCTCAAGAGATTAAGTTGAGATGCCTTATTTTTCATGTTTGATGTCGATCCATTTTCACGCTTGGTCATTCTTTGACTGCAACTCTCCTCCCAATGCTGACCTGCATTCACTAAAGACAAACAAAGAACTCCACATGCATTTGATCTATGAACCAATAGGTTAGATATTTAATCAATCATACAATCAATATTCCAATAATGACAATCTCATATGGCGGGACGGGAAAATAAATTATTTTATTAACTTCACAATGATACCTTACAATGATAAAGTCGACTACTTCTCCTCGATCCTAGTCCTGGGCTCCTCTTTCACTATCTTCCAACTGGTTTTCTCTATACTTATCTTTGCGCAAGGATGGCTAAAGGTTGGGACAAAGGGAATGCTCAATCGAGTATAGTTTCTTTACTATGATTCTCCTCTTCCAAATGGGACCCCTAACCCTTCTTTTATAGGCTAGAAGAAGCTAGGTATTTGGTCAAATTTCCAGCCATGCATGGCCGAAAGGTTTAGTTAACTTACCTAAAGATGTGTGTTATGTAAACAACTTTCCTTTTTTCATGATTTTGTAGGTACACGTGGGCTGTCTTGGGTCAGCTAGCATGTACACACATGTAGTAATGTAGCAGGGCACGTGGGCCTTTGTAAGGTAGCTAGAGAGGTAGTTGGGGGGCCCAGAGGGCCCATAGTGATAATAGTGGAGGTAATTCAATGTAAGGTGGACTAGGTCCACTATATTATTAAATAAGGCCCACTATGGTAGTTAGATATAATAAATGGGTAGTTAGATATAATAAATGTAAGAGGACTTCTTAGAAGGTTCTACTTCTAGAAGATTCCTCCTCTAGAATGTTCTTAGGTGATGTTAGCACTATATAAAGGGGTTCAAGCAATGTAATGAAACATGAAGAGAATTATTGTATTTGGAGTTGAAGCTCATTAGGAGGTTGCCCCCTCGAAGAGGCAAGTGAACATGAGAGGATCCCTTCCATAATATGATCTATTGTATGGTGTTGCCCTACCTCAAGGGTTTGGTAATAATATTGTGTGGTTTCTTCTATATTGCTTTGTGGATCTATTGTGTATTCAGTAATTGTATTTATTATATATTCAGATCTGGTATTGGTTCTTAACAAGTGGTATCAGAGCACTTTCCTTGGGCAGACATTGTGGGCAAATCTTTTTTATTTTTGCAGATTTTTTTTTTCAAAGAAGAAAAAAGAGGGCCGTGAAATTATAGAACTTTTCAGTATATTTGTGTGCAAAATTTGTAGAAACAGGTTGTATATTTGAGTTCCTCTCAGAAAAACACCCAATTTGAAAAAACAAATCGTCTGAAACAGAGTCTGGAAGGTCAAGATATTGAGGTTTTAAAATCTGCAAATTTTCAGGGTTTTTTCCGTGGACGGCGACGCGATTTGTTTTTATTTATGTAGCATTTGGAGGACGAATTTTCTCAAATAAATTACAGATCTGAGTTCTTCTCACAATTTCACCCAATTTCAAAAAAAAAAATCAACTGAAACGGAGTCCGGGAAGTGAAGTTATGAACATTTTAACTTCAACCGTTTTTTAGGGTTTTTTCAGAAAAAACCACGATTTTCTGTTGTAATTTATTGTTCTATTTTTTTTGGGTTTTTTTGTGACGGCTACGAAATCGAAGGGTTAATAGGGTGATCAGATGACTATCTCTTCTCAAAACCTGAAATAAATTCTTGAATCATTCAAAGTCCAATTGTTTCACAGATTGGATGCATTTGCACATAGCCTCACAAACAACCTCACAAATAGTCTCACATACGGCCTCAATGATAGTTTTCGTAGTATTCAAGATTCATTGAATAACATGCAGGAAAACTTTCTTATGGAGGGTCTCAGGGATGAATATAATCAAGAAATATATGCTTGGTATGATTTTGAGGATAATTGTGATGATTGGTATATGGATAGTTGTCATTTCTGGGATGACAACCACTTCCATATTTTATTTGATGACTCCACTCCACCTTCTGTAGAGAAAATCAATGTCCCACATCAGGAGCTAGTTACCAGCGTTCAGTTTGCATATTCTACAGTGGTATTATTTCTTCTAGATTCTGCTACGACCCTTTTCCACTATGTGGATTGATCTTCTTATTTGGATCCACATGAGAGGTGTCAGTCTTTGGAGCATCATTTGAAGTTGGTTATTGGGTTCCAAAATCTTCCACGAGGAGTTCACATGAGCACTTGGACATGGGACCTGGGCTTACAATGGTGTTTGGACTCCTTCAACATGGTGGATTTCCTTTCTACATGGGACCTTGGTTCTTCAGTATTCTTCAACATTATGGTCCACAATTATCTATGGGACCCTGGTATATGGTTGTATATCAAGCGTTGAGGACAACGCTTTCATAAGGGGGATGGAATGTAAGGTAGCTAGAGAGGTAGTTGGGGGGCCCAGAGGGCCCATAGTGATAATAGTGGAGGTCATTCAATGTAAGGTGGACTAGGTCCACTATATTATTAAAT
>ML804666.1:416017-437438 GCA_009831015.1 Picea engelmannii | reverse complement strand
GAATGTAAGGTAGCTAGAGAGGTAGTTGGGGGGCCCAGAGGGCCCATAGTGATAATAGTGGAGGTCATTCAATGTAAGGTGGACTAGGTCCACTATATTATTAAATAAGGCCCACTATGGTAGTTAGATATAATAAATGGGTAGTTATATATAATAAATGTAAGAAGACTTCTTAGAAGATTCTACTTCTAGAAGATTCCTCCTCTAGAATGTTCTTAAGGTGATGGTAGCACTATACAAAGGGGTTCAAGCAATGTAATGAAACATGAAGAGAATTATTGTATTTAGAGCTGAAGCTCATTAGGAGGTTGCCCCCTCGAAGAGGCAAGTGAACAGGAGAGGATCCCTTCCATAATAGGATCCATTGTATGGTGTTGCCCTACCTCAAGGGTTTGGTAATAATATTGTGTGGTTTTTTCTATCTTGCTTTGTGGATCTATTGTGTATTCATTAATTGTATTGATTATATCTTCAGATTTGGTATTGGTTCTTAACAGCCTTTATAAAAGAGATTTTTAAGAAGAGTTGTTGAGCAGTGTTTTGGAAACGAAGGAATCTGAGATGGCTTTATGCTAGGTAACCATGTATGGTGAAAATTAGGGTTATAATAGATGCCCCATAATGTGTGAGGTCAGAATATAATCCGATGGCCAAAGTACATTAACAATCTTCACCGATGTGCCGATCAAGAGAGACCAAGGACCAGAAATCAGGAGGTGTCATCTGCAAAATAATAATTGTCTCACCGAGGCGAGCATACCCATGCTCGGGATAAAATAAAATCATGGATACCAATCAAATACACTATAGATCCATGTCATATAACTATATAAAGTGTAACCACAAGAAATACACAACAAAGCTACATCTCGAAATCAAAAAGATATATGTGTAGAGTATCCATCTTCTAGAAGCTGATAAGGCCTGATGGTTGGTGATGATGGCTTCAAATCTCGAGAAACAACTTCAAAATCTTCAAAACTTGGGTAGGAGTGTAATATGAGTGTACAAATTCACTACCCATAGGTCTTCGATGGCTCGTCGGTCATGGACTAGAAAATCTTGATGATCAGACTAAAGGCTTCATTGATTTCGAATAAATAATTGATTGGACGTTCAGGATGGCCGGGCATGAGGGAAAGAGACAAAATGCAGAGGGGCCGACTCAGGCTTGGTAAAAACTTCCCTTAGACAATAGCACGACAAATGATGAGACTCAAGAAACATGGAATTAACATAAGTTTATGAGGAAGGAGGCAACACAAACTCTCCATATGTTTGGAAGAATAACCAAACAGAGGAGGAGACAACTCTATGTAGTGAGAACAACTTCCCAAGGTCGTATTAAATCCTAGAGTTTGACGAACAAATGGACATATGTGCTTTATCCAAGGGAGACTCATTATGCTGCCAATAAAGAAAATACTTTTCCCTTCCTCTTTTTGGGGTATATTTGATTTTTTTGTCTTTTTCAATAATTTTGGAAAAATAATAAAAGAATGTTATGTTACAAAGGAGGAATGAGTGTTGCAAACATACAATTTCAAGGTGCAGGGACAATACTGATGTTCAAAGTAAGGACACTTGGGGAAAATCCTCCAGGGGCCAAAGGTGTCAAGACGCAGAGGCAAAGTGCTACATGGCTTGCATATAAGGCATGCTTTAGATGGTTCAGTTGAGAGCAACATGGAGCCGACATTAGGCCAAAGATGTGGGTATGCAAATGCGATTAATAAAACACACAATGGTAACATCCTTCGATGTGAGTTTAAAGATCCCAAAGAAGGTAAGCTCGACGATTTTTCATATTTAGAGAGTCTAAAAAACGTAAAAGGAGACTCCATTGGGGTACCTTTTTTCGAAGGTAGTCTAGTCGGTTAAAAAAAGGGGTAAAATAGCACCGAAAAGATGTCTATTCAAAACCATTTTAACGAGTATGATAAAGACAAGATCACTTGACCATTTTTTCATTTTTAAGGAGTCTGAAAAAAGCTTAACTATGGACTCCATTAGGAATGTTCTTCTGGACCATTTTAATGAGTGTGAAAGAATAATGTCACTCAACGATCTTTTCAATTTTAGGGAGTCTGAAAAGTGCTTAACTATGGACTCCGTGGGGGTTCATTTTTTGTACATTTAGTCCCTCAGGCCTGAAAAAGGGTTAGAATGATACCTGAGAGTACTCTTATAGAGAACTGAAGTTCCTTAGAGTATACCTTTGTTCGTACAATTGACCGTCCAGACTGAAAAAGGGATAAACTACCACCGGATAGACGTGACTTCAAATTTCAGTTTAACGAGCGTGAAAGGCCACAAGATCATTCGACAATATTTTCATGTTTAGAGGGTTTGAAAAGGGCTTAAAATAAGACCCGTGGGGACTACGACTCATGTATGAAATTGGTTCAGGTAGAGCCTGCTGATAGGCTCAGACCAAGAGTCTCTTCGATAGTCAACTTGGAAAGTCTCCCAAAAGGGAAGAAAACACAAACCACGGTGTAAGTCCTCCCTTGATATAGAAACCATAGAGATGGCTTCAAGGATAGCCTCAGTTGAAGGAAATTCAAAATCTGAGAAATCACGCAAACGAGGGTCGACAGTTCCAAAGGGTGAAGTAAACTGACCATACTCCATATGACAATGGAGGTTCTAGCCAGGACTAACAGAGTTTATCAGTGAAGAATCAAAAGCACGAGGGATTGAGGATCTACAAACAACGAGATCAAACTCGGAAGGATACTCAAGCCCACTTGGACCAAGAGAGGGAAGCAAGGCTTCCCATGCCCCCATTAGATAAACCCATGGATCAATTATTGAGACCAAGTCTTGAGAGGGAACACATGATTGCACCGGTTCCTGCTCAGAATCAATTGAACACCGAGGATAAGACGCCATATAATTAACCAGTGGCAGGGTAGAGTCTACAAGAACTCTAGGAACATATAAATGGGTAGTTTGAAATAATGTCGAATTATGATGGTGATTATCAGATGCTAGCTGGTCAATAGTGAAAATGCTTCCATTGTGATGGAAATGCATCACCCAGGAGAGCGTAGACACTACACCATTCATAACATATACATAATCACACATGAGAAGCATATTGAAATCTAACGGGCCTTGCACCACTATAACATCAATAAGGACAGTCTTCCCACCTAATAAGATAGGAAACTAAGGAAGAATCCCCAAATATTCACTAGGACGTCTGTCAAAATCCAATAGCTCATGCGAAGCAGACATAAGCTTGGGAGATCCCAAGAATTTCCAAACCGAGAAGGATAAAATACTTGTAGAGGCTCCCTCATCCACAATACATCGATATATGTTTGTTGAATTAAATTCAACCCTTATTTGAAAAGGTGTGACAGAAGGAAGACGAGGCTCAATAAGGTGATTCCAATCAAAGGAAACCATCCTAGGGCTTGGAGGGGGTGTTCTCAAAACGAGCGGAATGCCCCCTTGTTTTGGAAGTATTGAACTGAAAATGCTAAAAACATAGTCGGTAGACACGTCACTCCCCAAAATAAGAGTGGGATCATCCGATGACTGCATTGGCATGACCACTTTCGCAACCAATGGATGAATAGGCTATGGGACTACATGGTCTAAAGGCACCTCACCCCCCAAAAGAGGAGTGGGATCAACCGATGACTACATCGGCATGACCACTTTCACAACCAATGGATGAATAGGCTGCGAGACTACATGGTCTAAAGGAACCTCACCCCCCAAAAGAGGAGTGGGATCAACCGATGACTGCATCAGCATGACCACTTTCTCAACCAATAGATGAATAGGCTAAGAGACTACAAGGTCTAAAGGAACCTCACCCCCCAAAAGAGGAGTGGGATCATCCGATGACTGCATCGGCATGACCACTTTCATAGCCAATGGTTGAATAGACTACGAGGAAACCTCAAAAGAATTGGAATCAGAAGAGCTTGTAGATAGGGACCACAATCTTTGTACCTTTGTAATGCCAGGGCACAAATGAGTAAGGTGATCTCCCTTGCAAATCTTACAAGGGAACTTAGGCTTATGTCCTATCCATCTAGGTTTCTCAATAGAATTAATTCCCCCAACATGACTAGTAGTGGTTGGTTTCACATCTCCAACATGACTTGCAAAGGTTAGTGATGGGTCTATAACATGACTTGCAGAGGCTACCGACCTATTACCAATATGACTAGCAGTGATTGGAATTTCCCCCCCAGCATGACTTGCAGAGGGTGGGTGCGTGCCCCCAGCATAACTTGCAGAGGTTGGCTTCTAGTCTTCAACATGACTTGCAGAGGTTGTCAACCTATCTCCAACATGACTCGCAGAGGCTACCGACCTATTACTAGTATGACTAGCAGTGATTGGAATTCCCCCCCCAGCATGACTTGGAGAGGGTGGGTGTATGCCCCTAGCATAACTTGTAGAGGTTGGGTGATGGTCTTCAAAGTGACTTGCGGAGGTTGTCAGCCTATCTCCAACATGACTCGCAGAGGTTGGTGATTTCTTCTTCCTATTCTTCCTCTGTCTATTTAGTTTAGACTTTTGGTTACTAGTAACTGTACTTTCACCAGAGGCAGGAGAAGGAGGAGGAGAATACTTTCCTGATGAAGAAACATCAACAAGGTGCCCATGACATAAAGTGCTTAATTGAGAAGCGTCAAGAGCATTTGGGACATTTGGAATGGTACCCAACCAAACCAGTAATCCCATGTTCAACCCAAGAATGTACAAAGTGGCCATCAAAGGGACACCAACGTTTCCAAAGAAAGGAAAGGCATAAGAATCCTCTTGCGAAGGGGTTCCTTGGTTGGTATCATTAGGAAATTTAGCCATGAATATATTATGTATAGGTTCTCCCCTTGCGGGATTGTTCAAATCCGTAAAATTCACACACACTGACTTTGAAGAACTAGTGTTATCAAAACAACGCCTATAAAGAGGCAACTCCTCGTTTCTAAGCAGAAGACTGAAAAGTCCTCTCAACTGGTAGAGTGGGTGGTCTAGCACCCTAGGTCAGAGACCCAAAGCCATAACTGACTAACTCACTATGGAAAACTAGGGAGCATAGAGCACACACTAAAAGTTCCTAAAGGCAAATCAAGAAAACGACTAACTAGTTGGAAGAACAGTTACACCAACCAACACTAGAGAAACTTACTGATGCAAGTGAAACTCGAATATGGAAGCACCCTCCAGGTATACTCTGCAAAGTGTGTCCTGATATCTACCCTAGGTACTGCGGTATACCCCCGCGGTCACCTGTGTAAGTCCCTAAAATAAAGGCAACTAGGTTGCTAGCTCATGAAAAATCACTAGGCGGGTACAGTCGACAGTCGGGTGGACCGCAATGAGCAAGGTATCAAGCCCAAAACCTATCAAGGGTATCTAAAGCAAGTGTTCTGGAAGACAACTAAGGACCTCGAACAGATTTGAGACCCACGAAGCTCTGTGGAAAATGTGATCAACGAAATCCCAAGACAAGTCCTCTATATGTGTTCCCCACTACCCTTGGTCCAACTTTGGAGGGGTTGTCTCCGCTACCTTTCCTCACGCGACCTCGTGTTTAGCCCATGTGTTAGAGGGGGGTCTCGGATAATTTCCACGTTACTGGACTTCTACACTCCTTAGAAAAAACTCGTATGTTTCTTTACAAAGGGAATTCTCAATTGGGTATAGTTTCTTTACTATGATTCTCCTCTTCCAAATGGGACCCCTAACCCTTATTTTATAGGCTAGAAGAAGCTAGGTATTTGGTCGAATTTCCGGCCATGCATGGACGAAAGGTTTAGTTAACTTACCCAAAGCTATGTCTTCCATCAAAAACTTTCCTTTTTTCATTCTTTTGTAGGTACACGCAGGCTGTCTTGGGTCATCTAGCATGTATAGGGCGCGTGGACCTTTATAAAAGGGGTTTTTAAGAAGATTTGTTCAGCAGTGTTTTGGCAAAAAAGGAATTTGAGATGGTCTGATGCCAAGTAAGCATGTCTGGTGCAAATTAGGGTTATAACATAGGGTATGAAGAATTAGGTGTTGAACTTGCATCTCTTGAGAAAAAAAGATCTCGCATGCCTAAGCGACCTCTCATGGAGGGAGAAAAGAAAGACGACAAGACATGAGATCCTTTCAAAATATTGCTCGAGGAATATCTCACACAATAGAGGAACGAGATGATGGATAGTTTTGTGGAAATCCTTCAATGACTACCAACATGTGACATATCTTCCTCAAGTGGAGGCACCTCCCCATTCAAGGTACAAATCAATTTCAATATTCCTATATTTGAAGGTTAGATAGACGCAGATGTTGTATACAAATGGTTGAATCTACTAGAAGGGTATTTCTTTGTCCATAACTTTTCAAATAGACAAAAGTTTACTTTTGCGCTCCTCAAAGTTGTTCCCGATGTCAAAGATTGTTGGGAAACATTCTGTGAGCGAAAGGAAACAAAGGAAACCTCATTATTTACAATCGCGGTCACCTAGGAGTCCTTCATGGATGCTATTAAGGAACAATACTACCTTGTCGAAAGCTATGATGACCTGTAGACAAAATGGACCACACTGCAGTAGGAAAGAGACCAAGCAGTGCCCTAGTTCACAAATATCTTCCATACCTTGCACACCAAGTTGGGTATCAAATATTATGAGTTAAATCTGGTTCTCAAGTATCGCGGTGGTATTCATAGATACATTCAGGCTAAAATGGAGTGTAGTGTACCTTTTTGCTTACCCAGAGCTTATAACGCATTATGTAACAATCTGTACACACACTCTTGTATAATTCGTACATGCATTATATAATCACATGTATTCAAGTAAAGAATACATTTAACTCAGAGTTAAAAACATATACCTTTCTGCTACGACTAAACTATCCATAGATTTCAACAGTAATTCATATACACAACGGAAAACATGATAATTTATGTAGCACAGTCATGCAAAATGTGATAAGAACATAGTTAGATACTTATCTTGTAACAATGTAGATTCCACCAACCAAGTGCAGGCCTTCCATGAGCCACCCAGCGTTAGACCACACTGCTCATCAACTCAGAAGTGGATCACCCCTGAGCTGGGACTAAGCTCCACCCCAGGGCAAGGAATCCTAGCTAGGCTGAGGTTACAGGGAAAGAAGAATTTAGAATCTGGAAGGATTCTTCCCAGGATGCCATCTTACGCCCACTACTACCAGAATCTCATTCCCCACATGCCTGTTCCACCCGGGAGTATACACCTTCACAAGAACATTCCATCAGTGCTAAACTCCCTCAGTGGGTCTCGGCAACAGGCCAGATTAGGAAGTCTTAGAGCCTGAAGCTGGTGCTGGACACTCTCTGGAAGAGACCTCTTCCAACCACATCCACCTCCCTCACTTAGAGAGAGGTCACACACAGGCTCAATCACCCCCTGCACTGGACAACAATTCACGCGCAATCCATCTCTGCATGACCACCACAATCAATCGGGAATGCAGACTCAGACCTCTCAGAACAAGCTCAACAATGGAAGCTAGGTCTCACGGTGTTGATTTTCGGAATTTCCTCAGAAGAAATTCCCGCAAGGAATTACACAGACTCTCTCCACCCCCCGGTAGAATGGTCATTTCCCATCTGCCCTACCAGGGATAGACTCATGCTCTGGTGTCGATAATGCATGACAAACAATCCACGCAAGGGTCAACCCAGGTTCTGGACGGTTTCAGAGGATGTACGAGGGTTTTTTTTCTGCAAGAGTCAGACTCTTCCCCTCTGGAAGTCCCTGAGTCCCCTGGAGGAGGAACCCCCAACATGGCTCATCTCGGCCTTTTATTGCATGGCCAGGGTTGACACTTGTCACCCATGAAACTGCACGCATTCCTACAACGTGCATGCCTTCCACCATTTGGAAATCACATGTCCTACCAACGAGGACTTAGGTTAAAACATATAATGCATTTCTCTTTTGGAATAATATTAAAATATTATTCCCAAGGATTAAGCCCTCTAGGCTCAACACTTAGCCCCTTTTTCCCACCTCCAACCCCTAATTCCTTGCCCATTATGTGGACGCTCAATCCCCCTTCACTCATTCATCATGGTCGGTCTGCACCTGGCGGTGTTTATATTTTATTGATCATTCTGCATACATACAAGTACATCAACAGGCTCTTGGCCTTCAACACTTAGGCTCTATGGCCTAACAAACACACAAGCCTACCAGTTATACAAAACTTGGCTCACCAGTCTATAAAACATAATTACAATTTCTTTTAAGACATGTTTTACAATGGGGCTCGGCCTTGGGGACACTACAATCCCCCTCCCCTTATTTTTGCACTGTCCTCAGTGCAGCTTTACACAACATCTGCATGCCTTTCAAAATTTTCAAGAAGATGTGGGTACTCTGCCCGCATAACCTCTTCATTCTCCCATGTCGCGTCCTCAGGACCGTACCAGGTCCACTGGACCTTTACAAGTTCTATAGCTCGATTCTGGAGCTGTTTTCTTTTCCTGTCCAATATGCGCACAGGATGCACTTGCAGGACACCCTATGGTTCCACCTGAATCACATTCCAATAGATAACATGATTAGCATCAGGTACATATTTCTTAAGCAGTGAAACATGAAATATATTATGTACAGTCATAGATGCAGGTAATGGAAGCATGTATGCAACCAGCCTGATCCTTTCCAGGATCTCAAATGGCCCACAAAATCTTGCTGCCAACTTGGCACAACTCCCCAGCTTCAAGGAACTCCTGTTAGTTTTCACTTTCAAGAAAACATGGTCGCCCACTTTGAACTCTCTATGGGTTCTGTTACTATCAGCGTAACTTTTCTGCCTATCCTGGGCAGCTTTTAGATTCTGTTTGATTTTTATCATCTGATCTTCCATCTCTTTGAGTAGTTCGGGTCCTACTACTACTCTGTTAGCTGGATTATCCTAGCTCACTGGAGTGTTTCACTTTCTTCCATAAAGTGCTTCGAATGGGCTCATCTTTAGTGATGCATGATACCCATTGTTGTAGGTGAATTCTACCAAATGCAGGTAGTCTTCCCACCTTGATGGTTTATCCATCACATACATTCTTAGCATGTCTTCTATTACTCCATTTACCCTCTCTGTCTGTCCATCCGACTCAGGATGATATGCTATACTAAAGTTCAGATTCGTTTCGAATCCTTTGAACATTCCTTTCCATAAATTTGAAGTGAATTTCGGGTCCCTATCAGACACAATTGTCTGAGGAATTCCATGCAAGCATGCAACTTCTTTTAAAAAGATATCAACAACATCTGCTGCTCTGTGGGTGGTTTTCAGTGGAATAAAATGGGAAGCTTTAGTAAGCTTGTCCACCAACACCATGATTGAATCATGTTGCTTGCTTGGTCTGGGCAATCCTGTGATAAAATCTATTGTTACCACATCCCATTTCCACTCAGGAATAGGCAAAGGCTGAAACAACCCTACTGGGTGTCTATGCTCAGCCTTGAACTTTTGGCAGTCCATACATCTGACGATGTATTCAACAATTTCCTTCTTCATACCTGGCCAAAAATAATGTCTTTTGATTGCTTCCACAGTCTTCTGATATCCAGGATGTCCAGCATAAACCATGTTATGCATTTCCTTTAGAATTGCTAGCTTCAACTCTTGATCATTGGGTACATACACTCTGTTTTTATACATAAGTAGACCCTCAGTTCCTAAGGTATAACCTTCCTCGGTCTGTGGTCTTTCACGCTATTGTAGCTTTGCTACAAGTCTTTTGTACTGCAAATCAGCACTTGTAGCCTCCACAATTCTATCTTTCAACTCAGTTTTGTACATGCTAATGGTTGTAGCATGTAATTCATGCACTTTTTTGCTGAGTGCATCAACCAACTTATTTTCTTTCCCTTTGATATGCTTGATATCAAAGTCATATTCGCACAGAAACTCCAGCCATATGATTTTTCTGGCATTTAAGGTCGGCTAATCAAACAAACACTTCAGACCGTTATGGTCTGTTCTCAACTCGAATTTATTGCCCATGAGGTAATGTCTCCATTTCCTTAGGTCGTGGATGATTGCTGCCATCTCCAAATCATGAGTGGCATAATTCTTCTCATGTTCCTTCAACTTTCTGGATTCATAGCAGACTACAAATCCTTCTTGGTTGAGAACTCCTCCCAGCCCTTCCTTACACGCATCTGTGCAAACTACGTAATCCTTGTTTGGATCTGCAATCTTCAGGATTGGGGCACTAGTTAGTAGCTGCTTCAATTGCTGGAAGCTTCTCTCACATTCTTCAGTCCACTGGAACTTCTTTCCCTTCCTGTGCAAGGAAGTGATAGAATGGGCTATCCTTGAGAATCCAGCTATAAACCTCCTATAGTAGCCTTCCAGACCCATAAAGGATCTAACTTCTGTCACATTCTTTGGCGCTGGCCATTCTCGAATGGCTTGTACCTTCTCAGGATCCACAACAATCCCCTCTTCAGAGATTATATGTCCCAAGTAATGGATCTTCTTTTGGTAAAATGAGCACTCGCTCAGTTTCGCGTACAATTGGTGTTCTCTCAACACCTGCAACACCATTCTAAGATGTTGTTCGTGTTCTTCCTCTGTCTTGGAATACACCAAGATATCGTCCAAGAAGACTATGACAAACTTGTCCAGATAATTTCTGAACACTCCATTCATTAAGCACATGAAGACAACAAGCGCGTTGGACAGTCCAAACGACACCACTGTAAATTCATAGTGACCGTACCTTGTTCTAAAGGCGGTCTTGCTAATGTCTTCATCTTTTATCCTCACTTGGTGATATCCATATCAAAGATCTATTTTCGAAAATACTTTCGCATCCTTCAATTGATAAAAAAAGATCATCAATCCTTGGCAGAGGATATTTGTTCTTGACAGTGACTTTATTCAACTGTCGAAAATCAATGCATAGCCTCAACGTCCCATCTTTCTTCTTCACGAATAGGACTGGGGCTCCCCACAGTGACACACTGGGGCGACTGTAACCTTTCTTTAGTAGTTCTTCGATCTACAATTGCAACTCTTTCAACTCTGGCATACTCATCCTATAAGGAGCTTTTGAAATTGGAGCTGCTCCAGGCATCAGATTTATAGAAAAATCGATGTCCCTCTTCGGAGGTAGTCCAGGCACCTCCTAAAACATGTCCTCAAACTCTTTGAGCACCCTGTGGTCTTTCAGATTCGAGACCAAATTTTGGAATACTTCTTCCACCCGGGCTGCAAATAATTGACATCCTTTCCGGTAACATTTCTTCAACTGCATGGCTGAGATTTCTCTAACAGTCACGGCTCTGGGAATTCCTTGAACTGTTACCTAATTTCCCTCTTCTTCCATACATGTGAGTCTCTTGTTACGACAATCCAGAAGGGAATGGTGCTGGTCTAGCCAGTCCATCCCAATTAAGAAATCATATGAGCCTAAAGGCAGAATGTTCAATTCAGCCTTAGTGTTCATTCCTTTCATGTCCACTAAACAGGACTTAACCAATTCAGTGACCTTCCTCTTGGTCCCTGTGGCTAACTGCACTAACCAAGACTTCTCATGTTTTCTCTTCGTTAGATGCAAACTTTCCACCACTTTAGGATTTACATAACTATGGCTAGCCCCTGAATCAATTAAAATAACAAGTGGTCGGTTGTTGATCATACCTTCCACTTCAATCATGTGCGATTGCAATTTCGCTTGCTTGTTGTCCAGGGCTGCGTAGATCCTCGACATTCTGCTGCCCATATCCTCCACTGTTTCAGCTTCCTGAATAGTATGTACATTTCTTGCCTTACCATTTTTATAGGGACAATCTCTGTACTTGTGGTTTGCTTGACAACCCCAACACTGAATGGGTGTCAGTCTCTGTCTTTGTGCACCCTCTTCAGTCCTTCTCGGCTCTCTAAATGATGGCTGTCCCTGAAGACTGTTTCTGAAAAAGGATGGCTTGTCTCCCTTTTGCCTCTGTTCTTTCTTAAACCTCTTCTGGTCATCCCAAGCCTTCCGAAAGGTAGGCTTTTCCCTTTGTTGTTCGTATAAACATTTCTCTTTTCTGATGGTCTCTTTCATGGTCTTAGGATCGTCAGATTGAATCTTGTCACTCATGAAAGGTGGTAGTCCACTCATATACCTCTGAATCTTGACAACCTCATCTTTGATGAATGGAACATACTTCAGTAGTTCCAGAAAACTTCGTTCATACTCATCAATGGTCGTACTGCCCAACTTGAGTTCGAAGAACTCCTTCATCTTTGTGTCATAGTATCTTTTAGTCAGGTATTTCTTCTTGAAATACCTCCTAAATTCCTTCCAAGTGACCTCTTTCTCTCTGATGTGTTGTACCTGCACAAACTGATCCCACCACATGGATGCTTTTCCTTTCAACTGGTACATTGCAATTCTTCCCTCCGCATGGGAAGAATAATTCTGCAGCTGGAAGTATTTCTTCATGCCCAACAACCAAGTTTCAGCATTTTCCTCCTTCCTATGCTCTCCATCAAATGTTGGAGGTTTAATTTTTTTCATCTCTCCCTTCAATTCCTCCTTTCCAGATTTCTGATAATTTCTGGTAGGTGATGGGCTTGAACTACAGTGTGTCTTACTGTCAGAATGTCTTTGGGAGCGACTAAGATGTCGGCTACCACTCCTCGACCTACTTCTTCTCCCATGGGTTCTGTGACTCTCTGTCGTACCTGAGTCTCTTCCCTTCTCAAGTTTCTTCTCTATTCTTTCCAGACTCTTAAAATTTTTTAAGTTTAATGCACCCTGTCGGTCCCTGACTTTCATGAGCTTTCGGCTATCATCTCGATGAGCCTTGGCCTCTCTTTGCAATCCTTCAAGGATTTTCATTATGTGTTCTTCCTTATCCTTCTCTTTTCCATGCCCATTGGAGTTCGATCCTTCGACTCCTAGGTTATCATCCTTTCCTTCCCGTTCGTCTTCTATTTTAGGGGTAAACTGCACTTTTCCCCACTCCATACTCGGCGTTGCTTAGCTGGAATCCTGACCTTCATTGAAATCTGCACACGCACTGTGCAATTCAAGTCGAAGTTTTTCAGTCCATTAAACCTTCATGAACAATCCACAATATTTATAAACCAGTTCAGACAAAATAAAAGACATTTCGTTTTAAACAAGTTTCTTGAACTGGAAGTATTATGTATCTCTCCTATTTCTTTGCGTTTGAGGCAATTTCCAAATAGTTCTGGCACTCGTCAGTCTTCTTCACTATAATGCGCCAACGACTCGAATTGGTCGAGCCTTCGTTATCTTGAAAATTCGTCATATTTCATAACCATCGATGTTTAATAAAGTGTTTCAATTTCACGAATTGTCTGAGCTCAGTTCAACTCTGTGTTTTTCAGGTGTCCGAAACTTCAATTTCCGACATTTTTGGGAATCAAAGTTTCGGGGTTTCGATCTTTCTGATGTTGAGAGTTTCTCATCTCTCCACTCCCTGATCACCGATGAGATATTTTTCACGCACTATCCCTCCTGCTAGGGTCTTGGCCCATATGACCAGAATCCATAAGACTGCAACCTTTCCTTCCTGTCGGGATTTCGAGCTTCAAAAACCCAATGCGTCTCCTTTGTGCACTAGCCTTCCTGGCTAGGCCCTGGTCCATGTGACCACTACCATATGACCTCATTCAAACCTCTGCATCGGAGTTTCGGGGTTTTCGATGTCAAAATACAATCGTCCCCAAGACTCGCGATTCTCCGATTCCCGACGCGCCTTATCTTTAGCTAGCCCTCTTGGCTATAGCTTTTGGCCAATGTGACCATCACCCTATGACCACAACCTTAACCCTCGGGGTTTCATGTTTCGCGATTCCAAAGTGCATAAACCCCACTTCCACGAGATTCCCAATATCCCGATGGACCAAACGTCGATGGATGACTTCATTATCGGGACTTTTCCCGATGGCGTCGATGGTTGCCATGCGTCACCTATTTGACGGACGGTCTCGATTTCTCCAGGTTTTCGCGACTTGTGATGTCCTGAGTTTCTTGTCCTCAGGAACTTCGATACACCAATTTTTCGATGCACCAAAGTGCCGACAGGCTCTCAATCTCCGCCACGTGTCTATCTCCAACGGACAACTCCAGATCTCGTCGGATCTTTCTCCCCTAGTCTCGAAGGTTTAACCTTCGTACATCTCCCAACAGATCCTATGGATGATGGGTTTTCCAGCCGAGATCTGACAGTTCATATGGTTCCTAACCAACTCGGGATTTTGCGTATCACGATTTCCACACTTCCTATGTACTTCAAAAGGAATTTTAATTCCTACGTACATTTTTCCAGATCCGACGGTCACAAGGGTTCTCCTTCCCTTTCGAACGGATCTTAAGTTTCTAACACCATTGGTGTAGAGACCTGTCTCCCTGTGGCCATAGACCACACGAGCCTGCGGTTTCATAGCACCGCTAAACCTCCTGAGTTCTTAATAAAACTCGTCAAGTGTCTCCTTGATGCTTCAGAGAAAACCAGGGTCCGAAATTGGTCCTCCCGACTCAATTTCCCCTCGCATTCTCGGTCCAAAGACTTCTCCATTGGCCCAACTAGGCTCAGTGTCGAAACCTCGCTCTGATACCAATTTGTAGTGTACCTTTTTGCTTACCCAGAGCTTATAACGCATTATGTAACAATTTGTACACACACTCTTGTATAATTCATACATGCATTATATAATCACATGTATTCAAGTAAAGAATACATTTAACTCAAAGTTTAAAACATATACCTTTCTAATATGACTAAACAATCCATAGCTTTCAATAGTAATTCATATACACAGTGGAAAACATGATAATTTATGTAGCACAGTCATGGAAAATGTGATAAGAACATAGTTAGATACTTATCCTGTAACAGTGGTAGATTCCACCAACCAAGTGTAGGCCTTCCATGAACCACCCATCCTTAGACCACACTTCTCATCAACTCAGCAGTGGATCACCCCCAAGCTGGAACTAAGATCCACCCCAGGGCAAGGAATCATAGCTAGGCTGAGGTTATAAGGAAAGCAACATTTAGAATCTGGAAGGATTCTTCCCAAGATGCCATCTTATGCCCACTACTACTAGACTCTCATTCCCCACATGCCTGTTTCGCCTGGGAGTATACACCTTCACAAGCACAGTCCATCAGTGCTAACCTCCCTCACTGGGTCTCGGCAACAGGCCAGATCAGGAAGTCTCAGAGCCTGAAACTGGTGCTGGACACTCTCTGGAAGAGACCTCTTCCAACCACATCCACCTCCCTCACTTAGAGAGAGGTCACACACAGGCTCAATCACCACCTACACTGGAAAAAAATTCATGCACAATCCATCTCTGCATGACCACCACAATCAACTGGGAATACAGACTCAGACCTCTCAGAACAAGATCAACAATGGCAACTAGGTCTCACGGTGTTGATTTTTGAAATTTCCTCAGAAGCAATTCCTGCAGGGAATTACACAGACTCTCTCCACCCCCCAGCAGAATGGTCGTTTCCCATATTCCCTACCCAGGATAGACTCACGCTCTGGTGTCGGGAATGCATGACAGACAATCCACGCAAGGGTCAACGCAGGTTCCAGACGGTTTCATAGGATGTATGAGGGTTTTTTTTTCTGCAAGAGTCAGACTCTTACCCTCTGGCAGTCCCTGAGTCCCCTGGAGGAGGAACCCCCAAAACGGCTCATCTCGGCCTTTTATTGCATGGCTAGGGTTGACACTTGTCACCCATGCAATTGCACGCGTTCCTACAATGTGCGTGCCTTCCACCATTTGGAAATCACATGTCCTACCAACAAGGACGTAGGTTAAAACATATAATGCATTTCTCTTTTGGAATAATATTAAAATATTATTCCCAAGGCTTAAGCCCTCTAGGCTCAACACTTAGCCCCTTTTTCCCACCTCTAGCCCCTAATTCCTTTCCCATTCTGTGGACGCTCAGTCCCCCTTCACTCATTCATCGTGGTCGGTCTGCACCTGGCGGTGTTTATATTTTATTGATCATTCTGCATACATACAAGTACATTAGCAGGATCTTGGCCTTGAACACTTAGGCTCTCTGGCCTAACAAACACACAAGCCTACCATTTATACAAAACTTGGCTCACCAGCCTATAAAACATAATTACAATTTCTTTTAAGACATGTTTTACAATGGGGCTCGTCCTTGGGGACACTACATGGAGTTTCTAGACATCTTGTACTTGGGAATGACCTACCAATATGTTGTCAAAATCTAGCAGAAGATTAAAAAAAAGACGTGACAATTTGGGCTTGAGAACCCCTCACAACAAAAGCCAGGAAACGGAAGCCCCAACTGGTAGAACAAAGGACATAGAAAATATGGAAAACTTCAGGAAAACTAGTCCAAGCCGCATGAAAAAAAGGACACCAAAAAGACAAATAATGACACTGCGAAGTGGTGTGACTTTCATAAGAGTCTCTAGCATAACACTATTGATTGTCACTTAAAGCAGTCGTTGGTGGCTGAGGTGAAAGCCTCTGAATCAAAGGCAGTTTATGACTCTGATTCATAACTAGAAAGGGGGAAATAGATCATCGACGTGGAACCCAGTGCTACAATTGTTACCACCAAGGTCCATCTCGGTGAACCAGATGAGACAGAGGAAGGTGAGTGCATTTTTCATTCACATATGTGGGTGAAGAGTACCCAACCGCACTTCATCATTCACAGTGGTAGCCAAAAGAAACCCATCTCAATAGAGGTTGTCAAGTGACTAGCCCTGCCGATAACGTTGCAACCACAACCCTACACCATTGGGTGGCTCCCCTAAGGAAGCAATCTCCACATCAACCAACACTGTCATCTATTGTACGACATCAAGCCTTTCAAAGATGAGTTATTGTGTGATGTTGCTCCTCTTGAAGTTTGTATTGTTCTTTTGGGACAACCGTATTTATGGAAACGTCGTGGTATATATGAGTCTAGGCCTGACAGTGTTGTTATTACTTTGCATAAGAAATTGTACAGGATACCTGAGGCAGTCCCTCCTAGTACTATTTCCTTGATCTATGCCAAGCAATGCAGGAAGTTCATCTCTCAGACTGGGAAGTTTGTCTTCTTCGTGATTCTCTCTTAGAGTGAGTGAAGGATTGCAACCACATCTAGGGCCTCCACGACTGACCTCTCCACAAATCATAAGCAAGTGGAATAATACTCAGATATCTTCTCCTCACCTACCAGGGTACCTCTGCACTATTAGGTCAAGCATCCCATCGATATGACTGCCAATGCACCACTTACCAATGGGTCAATCTATCGCTACTCTTTGTTAGAGAATGAGGAGATCAAGTGATAGATACAAGAACTTCTCCACAAGGGGCACATCCATCCCATATCATCACCTTCTGGGAGCCCAGTTGTGTTGGTGTAAAAGAAATATGGTACCTGGCGACTCTTCATTGATTACCGGGATCTGAATAAAATCACAGTCAGGAACTGGTACCCGATTCCATGAATCAAGGACCTCCTTGATCAACTCACGGGGACCAAGTACTTTAGTAAGATTGATCTGAAGCCTGGCTACCACCAGGTCCCAATAGAACATACATATGTATGGAAGACTACCTTCAAGTCAAAAGAAGGTCTTTTTGAATGGCTGGTCATGCCCTTTGGTTTGAAAAATTCTCCAGCAACTTTCATGAGGATGATGGATTTGTAGTAGTGTATCTGAATGACATCCTAATATACAAAAAGAGTTGGGCGGAACACTTGCAGCATATTCAATAGGTTCTGCACACCCTGCGACAACACAAGCTATATGCCATCTTGGAAAAATGATTCTTTGGCATGTACAGGTTCCATTACCTGGGCTACATTGTTGATCATCATGGTGTACATGTGGATCCATCCAAAATCTAGGTCATCCGTGACTGGCCAACCCCAACCACACTCACTGAGCTTAGAATATTCTTGGGGTTTGCCAATTTCTATCGCAGGTTCCTGTTGGGAATCTCCCATATTGCATGGGCCCTCTCCATGTCAGTAGGGGTGGTGGTAAATAAATATTTGTGTGGGGCATGTACCAAAAAAAAGTGTTCAATGATTTGAAGCAACGCTTGTGCTCAACCCTCATTCTTTCATTACCGTACCTGCAACAACCCTTTGAGATCGATACAGATGCTTCATACTATGTTTTGGGCATCATTCTCACTCAACACAACCACCCTGTGGCCTATCATAGTGAGATACTATCAAATATTGTCCATAAGTACACTACTTACGACAAAGAAATCTAATCTACTGTGAAAGCCTATCTCCAGTGGATACATTACATTCTTTGGAAGGAGACAATAATCCACACTGATCATAAGCTATTGTAATTCATGCATATGCAAGGAAAATTGCAGAATGACCTCCATCAGAAGTGGTCCACATACTTGCAATAGTTCCACCTCAATATCAAGTATAAAACAGGAGGTACCAACTGATTTGTTGATTTCCTCAACCGACCTCTACTTGCGGCAATCACCACAATGCTAGACTCTTGCAACCATGAGACCTCCAGATGGCCCCACCTCTATGAGACAGACCCTGATTTCACCACCACCTACCAAATGTTGGGTGCAAACTGAGTTGTTGCTAATTTCCATCTTCGGGACGAGTTCTTGTGCTATCTAGGCCATATCTACATTCCATCAAGAGAGAAATCATATATGATTTGGGAAGCCCAATAAAGTCAGGTAGTAGGACACTTCATCGTCAAAAAGACAGCGGTAGTACTACAAAAAAATTTCTATTGGCTGAAACTTCAACAGGTTGTGGGAAAGTATATCAAGTCCTTCACTTCCTGTGTTATTTCCAAACCGACCATTAAGAAATAAGGCTTATACACACCTATGCTTACTCCTAACAGTCCATGGGAATCCATCTCAATGGACTACATGTCGAGCCTTTCATCCACCAAGAGGGGAAATAACTGTGTTTTTGTGGTTGTTGATCGATTTTCCAAGATGGCGATTTTGGCTACCTGTAAGAAGAGTATCAAAACATAGGCCACTGCCAAAATATTCTTTGAACGAGTTTGGGTACATTTTGGAATCCCACAAACCATTTTCTTAGATTAGGATATTCAGGTCCTCAACACATTTTGGTCGAGACTTTGGCCACTACTGGACACCAAGCTCACCAAATCCACTTCTTTCCACCCCTAGACAGATGGCCAGAATGAGGTCTTCAATCAGATGATCGTGCATATCCTGTGCATGTACAATTCCAAGAACCCACAGACATGGGATGAGACTCTTTCCTATGTTCAATATAGCTACAATCGAGCCCTACATATCTCAACCGACCATCGCCCCTTTTAGGTGGGGTTGGGATTCCAACCATTGGGTCCCATGGATGTTGCACTACCCCTTGTGGCCGCCTTTCCCAACTCATCCCCTGCTCCAACTGAAGTTGCCAAAGACACCTAGTTCATTGAGAAGATCCAACACATCCTCCAATAGATTCAATATATTCTATAGAAGTCCAATTCAAAGTACAATAAGTGCCATGATCAACACCGAGTGCTACATAAGTTTCAGGTGGGTGACAAAGTTTGGCTGCACTTGCAGAAAGAATTCCTTACAGGGCCCCATCGAAAGCTTCGCCCAATCTGTTATGGACCTTAAACCATCACCAAGGTTGTGGGTGAAAATTCTTTTGAGTTCAATATTCCTCCTTTCCTTGGCCTATACCCAATGTTCAACGTGGCTCTCCTTTGGCCATATTTCCCACCAATATTGGACACGTCAGAGGTAATATAAAAATTGACACCAACAAAGCTCAACCCTGAATGCATGCAACATGAATCCGATGATAATATTGTGGACACACAGGTCAAGGGCACTCAACAACAAAGGATCCAACTTTATCGAGTTGTCAAAGGAGGTCAACTCCTGCACCAAGGAAAATGGATCACCCAGAGCTAAATTCAACATAAATTTCTTCATCCGATGGGGGAACTCAACGCAAAATGGATATCATTGCTTCCTAAAGGTGGAGGATTGATCCAGATGGATGTTGGTGGCCTCCCACCTATTGCAACTAGCTCATTTTGGCAGTTTTCTAGTTGGGCAGTTTTTTCCTAGTGTTCGAGTCCCTGACTTCCAGGGTTGTTTTGAGGCCCTAAACAACGTTTTTAGGGCTCACCATAGTTAAACTATACATAGAGTCACAATATGACGAAAACATGTGTATTCCTTGGATATAACTTTCCAACGGGATATAGTGTGCCTAAAACGAAGATCCTATGCAAAAGTTACAACCTTGAGAAGTTGATGTACTAGCTTAACCCAGCGGGGCCCACATGACTTTTGGCGCTTCATCTCCTAGGGTTAGGTTTTTGGATGTCTAGGGTTTTGGAATTCATGTTTATTGTAACAATTACTTTAGAGCCTCATTTTAATCATCTTCTTATGAATGAGCGTAGCCGTAACATCTCTTCTCAGAGAGGAGTCGTCACCATTCCAACAAGCTTGTTTTCCACTGCATTTTACAGTTTCAGCTTATTTCCTTATTGAATAGAAACCATTTTTTTTGTATCTCTGTTATTTTGTGTTAATCATATTTTAAGAATAATATGTATGCATCTCGTTCTTCTCATAAAATATGGATCACTCTTGTTCCATTTCCTAGTGTGGTTGGTAGTTTGATGTATGCAATGGTTTGTACTAGACCAAACATTGCACATGTAGTGGGAGTTTTCAACAAGTATATGTCAAAACTAGGGAAGGAGCATTGGAAAATAGTAAAGAGGGATTTCACATATTTGTGTGGTATTACTGTTTATGGATTGTGTTACTAATGAATACTAGGATTCGATAGAGTGTTGGAAATACACGACCTTGTTGATACAGACTGAGATGGAGATCTAGATTGCAGAAGATCTACAAGTGGGTATGTGTTTAGCCTATTTGAAGGAGCAATCAATTGGATGAGAAAAATATAGGTTGTAGTGACAGTCTCAACTAAAAAATTTGAATACATAATAGCCACTCGTGCAAGAAAGGAAGTAGTATGATTATAGATATTTTGTTTAGGTATTGGGTTGGTACAGAAATATGTAAGGATATATTGTGACAATCATATTGCAATATTCTTGGAAAAGAACTCGACTTATCATTCAAAGAAAAAACATATTTATGTCCAGTAACACTTTGTGAGCGACATGGTTGAAGATAAGAAGGTGTTTCTAATGAAGGTGGAGACTTTGAAGAATGTTGTAGATTCATTGAAAAATTCTACAAGCCCCGAGAAGTTCTCATGGTGTAGAGAAACATTGGGCATTGTTTCCATGGATTGTTGACTATGTAATCATGTGGCCCCATGCATACAAAGAAAACAACATGTGGGAGATTGTTGAGTATGTGTTATATTCTTTGCATGACCAATTTCACATCCTG
>ML804666.1:388412-414775 GCA_009831015.1 Picea engelmannii | reverse complement strand
AATTTGACACCCAGAGCAAGGGCCCACTCCCAAGGTACTAAACTACCCAAATTTGTTTATGTTTCAACCAACATTTTTATATGCATGTTCTTTGATTAGATGAATGGTCAATTATTGATTGTGTTTTAGATTTAATATTTAGTTTTAGAGAATATTTATAATTGTGGGTTGCTTAAATTTGTATTGTTATCATTCTTCTATATGTTTGTAGTTTCAAAATCCCATGGGTAATTACTAGATTATATTTCTTGCTTACATTTTGATCCAAAAATCCTTAGATGCCAATTATTTCTTAAGAAGACACTAAACATCCAACCAGGTTCAGGAAATTAAGATCTCTATGACTATTTGCAAAATATCATGTGAAAACACTTATTTATCCACAAACTTCATTATTTGATAATAACTTGTGGAAAAAAGAATTCCAAAATAGAGAGAAATAGAGAGAACAAATAACAAGGCTCATTACATAGTTTGAAAATGGAGTTCACCCATCTTGGGCTACGTCTCTGGGTCCACGTTCAAAAAGTGAGACGAATCCAAAATAGGAACAACTCTTGCATGCAAAACGAGAAAAATATGCAGTTGACATGAATTTCCATGAATCTCTTCTACAAATTGGCACACATTTATATGCTCTTAGTGAATTGGTATGGGAACTAGTTTAAATAAGGGGTCGGGTCTAACCTCCACCTGAAACCATTGGAAAACATTAATATTTTTTTGTTGGCATCCCGTAACTATAGGCACTTGTGGCGCATTGGTTAGAGTGTTGGAATACATGGGAGGAGGTTGTGGGTTCAAACCCGCATACCTATCCCTCTTTGGCATGAGGTTATATATTTTTTGGTTATATATAATATAGTATTTTAATACATATATGTGGTGGCATAAAAATTAACGAACCTCACAAATATATGACATATGGTTATATTGGATGCCATGGGATCCGGGGCTATCCATCGATCTGTTTCTCTCACTGAATATACCATTACACAATTTGAATAGAAATTTTTCCATATGACTATCAATTCACATGCTTTGGTATATTGGTAAGTTGTTGTTGTTGCATGCATGAGGTTGAGGGTTCGATCATTGTTAACCCATAAAATTTTGGTAAAACAAACCACCATTGATCTAATCGGGACTACCATGTGGTGGATCCTAATTGATCCACTTGTGCAACCACTGTATGGTTGATGCCACATTTCGAAACTTGTTTGGACGATGTAACCTGCCATGTATTCCATATCATCTACCTATTCAGATGTACGACCCGCCACCTCATAGTATGGTCTGCCACATGGCATGTTCTGGTAGCTACCACATCAGTGCATGAAATTTACGGATGCCACATGTCACCCTTCTAGTGGTGCCATGTGGCACCCCTTTTTTCCAATTTTCCTTGATTCTTGAAAACTTCAAATGACCATAACTTTCTCATAGGACCTCTGTTTCAGGTGATCCACATGTTGTTGGAAATTTCTCGTCAAGATCTACACAATGGAGTCATTTTCATTAGAATATGAGAACATTATTTTTTGGGCATTTCAAATCCTCCGAGATCACACCTCCCCATTGAAGAAGTTTTGGACCTCCAAAAGTATGGATCTTTCAGAAACTTAGTGATGATAAGTCTTCATCACCCTTCCACATTGTTGAATCCTCTTTATTAATTATTCAACAACTTAGTTATTATAATACTTTTTCAGTCTTCCACCTTGTTGAATGCACTTTAACTAATATCCATATTGGAATTGATCTTTACTTTGGGTCTTCCTCTTGGATACAAATTTGATCTCCTTCTTGAACTTACAAAATCTCAAGGAAACCAATCTAGATTAGTGTACTTATGTTTTCTTATTTGGAACATGGCTATGAATTTGGCTCTTGGAAATAGCTCTCACTCTGGATTTGGCTCACAAATATGACTCTGGAAACAACTCTGACTCTACCTCTAGCTCATGGATATTGGCTCTAGTTCCTGGCTATGGATCTAGCTCTGGCTCATGGATACTTGATCTGGTTCCTGGCTATGGATCTAGCTCTGGTTTTTGGATCACTCACTCCTTCATTACAAAATTTTTCTCAATGGCTATCTGATCCGCAATATGTAGATCTGAATCCTGAACTCAACATTCACTCCCATATCATATTTTTCTTGAAGATAATCCATCTCAAAAATCATAAAGACAAGTTGAATTTTGGTCTATGCCTCACCCATTTTGGCTTAATTATTCCTCTACTACTTGATGTGTCTATAGGTGTCTCTGAATGAACTTCATGTTCATTTCCTCTCCATGCCCTGAAAGAAAAATCTAAACATGTTTTCCACAAACATATATACCACTTGAATTGCTTTTTTACAAGGTATACATCTTACATGAAAATGGAATTTACATATGAACATTAACATTCCATTTTAGGTTTCTTTCACAAAATAATAACCAGAATTGTTCCACTGTGGACTGCATTCTTGTAATGGAATATAAGTCTTTTATTTGTATTCCTATGATGCCGATACTGACTCTGAATCCTAGAAATCACTGGGTCAAATTATAAGCCATCCAAGCAACCTATATAATCTCCAAAAGTCTGGTTCACTCAAAAATTAAGTGAGGATACTTCTGCCTTAGTTGTCTAGTACCATCCATCCTTCTTGCTTGGATAATGAGCACCTGACTCATCACAACAATAATTAAGACTAAAACAACATTGCTAACCAAGTTTACCATTCCCTTAAATTCACAAACTCTTCCATTCATTGTTCCATTAGAAATAAATTGAACAACAAAAATGAATATATAGATGCGAAAGAGAATGAACCATCAAGATATTTTCCCTTATTAATAGGAACAACATCATCCAAAGGATATATTTTACTTTCAACCATAGGCTGTAAACCCAGATCCTGGATACCAATATTAACAAGCATTTTCACATGCCCTGCAGTGACAACTATCAGATTCGTCTTCATCTAATGAGATCTCACAATGAAATCAATCCAATCCTTGAAAATATGATACTTGTTTTGTTCCCTATAGAAAATGGTCTTCCTGTCATACAAGTATGGACTTCCCAAAACCATCCTACAAATGTCAAGTGGAACCACATCTGACTCTACCTCATCAATGAAAATGGATGTGATCGCAAACCATAACTTGCATTATTTAGTTATCTATAATTGAGTGTTATCACAAATCCAACCAAAATGATACGGTCTTGGATGAGGCCTAGTTTCCAATCCCAAGTTATTAACAACTTGATATGAAATAATATTTACTCTTGATCCACTATCAACAAGTGTATCAATCTTATTATTATTTGAGATAACTTGTAAATGAAACAAGTCATTTATTTTCCTTCCATTAGGGATTACATTAGCATTTGAAGAAGAAGTATGTGAACTAGAACTAGTAATAGAAAATATACCTTTAACGCCCATAGTTGTAACTTTAGAATCTGATCCAAAATCCTAAACTATGGTTGTGGCCTTCTGTTTAACCTTTTCCTTGAATTAATTTGGTAGCCTCTCTAGATTCAACTTATAACACATTTCCTCCTCACGTCCTTTCTTCTTGCAATGAGAACATGTAGGTTTCTCTTCTTCTTTTCCCTTCGATTGCTTCTCGAAGTTATGTGGCTTCTTCAACTTATTCTCGAAGTCATGTGACTTTCCTTTTCTTTTACCACCAGTTCTCTTGGCCTTCTTTCAATCCTTGTACATTTATTCCACCATGTCCTTCATTGTCATGAACATGGAAAATAATGTCTCTTCAGTGCCGAAATGATTTGGATTAGAAGAATACCTGTCTTTTATTGAAGCAATTTCTTTTTTTGAAATGCATGCCTCAAACCAATCTCAAGAATGTACTCTTCAACAGATCCTTAACCAAGCTTGATTTTGGACCTCATTGTTGATTAAGGTTGGTTGTCATTGATGTCAACCCTTGAATAAAGTTTGGTAGCGAATTTCGGTAGCACAAAGGTTTGGGTAATGGACCCAAGGTTGTTTCATGTATAATGATATGAGTTTTAATATATTTGAAGGTAATACTATTCTATGTGGATAGTACATGTCATGCCATTTCTGGTGGTATGTGGAATGCCACATAACTCATCATGGTTTGACAGTTATGGCCTTACGAAGTTGGAGGACCCTCATATGTTGGCTTGAATCCCTAAAAGGTAAAAGAAGTCGAAGAGATTGCAAAGAATAAATTATTATTTAAATGATAAAGTAAAGTGACAAAGTCAAGAAGGATTATTTAAATAATAAAGTGAAGTTACAAAATCAAAGAAGATTATTTAACTGATAAAGTGAGGTGACAAAGTCAAAGAGGAATATTTAAATGATAAAGTAATAGAGAAATTTCTAATTATGGAAAGTGGTTAACCCTAAAAATGAGAAAAATAGGTTAAGTGACCTATAAATGGGCTAAGTGACCTAGAAATAGGTTAAGCGACCTAGAAATGGGTTAAGTAACCTAGAAATGGGCTAAGTGACCTAGAAGATGCTATTTGGAGAGTATAAATAAGAGGCAAGGCTCTCTCATTTGATATCACACTTGAGCATATTGAATATCTACAGGTGACTGAGGTAACCAAAGGATATCTAAGCCAAATTTCAGAGGGAAGGTGAAGAAAAGAAGACCGGAATTCAAGGGAGGATTAATTCTTTTGATTATTCTTTATAAGTATGTTGTGTAACATTTTTAGATCCATTCAACAAATATTCTGTGTGGGGCATGCTCTACAAGGTTTATCTCTATAATAAGATAGAATTCAACAAGGTATGCCATTTTTTATATAACTCCTTTTCTGAGAGGTTCCAAGTAGTGACACCTGGAGGAATTGCATAAAACAAACTGAAGAAAATTGTACATAGTTATGATTATTTCAATTTAGGGTTGTTGAATAATCCCAAACTAGTCATGTGAGACTAAAGAAAAGTTTGATGAAAATTCTAGTCTCTTGTTGTGAAAGTTAAGGAAGGTTTGCAGGTATGTGATCATATACACCAGGTCTATTAAAGAGTTACAAATCATATTTGGATGATGAAATTGATGAGGGATTTTGGTTAAGGTACATGTTGGGTACATGGTTGAGACAAGTATTTGATGAGTTGACATATACATGAGGTGTATAGTTGATGATGTTGGTACATATTGACACATGATTGGTACATACTTGGTACATGGTTGGATGCACTTGTTTATGGTATAGGTTGATTACGGGTTGTTTGGTAAAGGTTGGTGCATGGTTGATGCACTTGTTTATGGTACAGGTTGATTACAGGTTGAGGTACAGGTTGATGCATGGTTGATGTATGGTTCAGGTTGATTGGTATAGGTTTACAATGATATATATCAGAGTGATAATGTGACAATGGTTGCATCATCCTACTTCTACTTCAGGACGGTTGGACGGGGCAAGGACAGGTGGTTGTAGACACCTTATGGTTGTATCCAGAGAACATAGGGGGTTGTAACCTCCTTCTAGTTGTATCCAGAGAATAGGGCAATTGGATGTTCCTTCAGGTTGTAGCCTGAGAAACAAGGGGGTTGGAGCCTCATTCCAGTTGCAGATAGAAAACAAAGGAAGTTGGTTCTTCCAATGAATGTAATTATTTAAGACATATAAGAAAAATCATTCTGTGGTTTTCTCCTACTTTGGGTTTCCACGTAAAACACTGGTGTACTGTGTATGTGTATGATTGTTCATTTGTTCATTTCTTATTTACTCTGCATTTATTGGATGATAATGCTACATTGATATAACACTTGGATTATATGCTTGAAAATGATTCACTTGCTCTATTACTGATTCACCCCCCCTCTCAGTAATCCAACAATTGGTACTATAGGAGGTTCCTTCAAAAATCTGTTTAACCACTGAAAGGTAGATCATGGAGAGAAACAAATTGTATAAAAATGGACACCACAGTTCGATGGACAAAAGTATGTATTTTGGAGCATAAGGATGGAAATATATATACATGCACATGGATTTGAAATTTGGAAACCAATTGTGGATGGATACACAACACCAACAATTCCACCAACAAATGATAAAGCAGTGAAACTTGGTCAAAATAATTCCAAATCAACAAATTCACTTATGAATGGTCTTAGTGAAACGATATTCACCAAAGTTTCACATTGTAAATCCGATAAAGAGATTTGGGACAAACTTCAAAAAATTTATGAAGGAGATTCAAAAGTGAAAGAAGCAAAGCTTCAAACTTACAAAGGTCAGTTCGAACAACTTAAAATGAAGGAATATGAGAATATTGAAACTCACCTTTTATGAGTTGATGAAATAGTAAATGCAATCATAGGATTGGGAGAATAAATCAAAGAATCTATAATTGTTCAAAAAGTACTAAAAGCTCTTCCTATGAGATTTGACCATAAGATATCAGCACTAGAAGAAAGATTGGATCTAAAATCAATAAGCATGCATGAATTACATGGAATCTTCATAACATATGAAATGAGAACTAAACAAGAAAATCCAGATATAAAAGAAGCAACCTTCAAAGAATTCAAAAAGTCAAATCCAAAGGAAGGAAAAAAGAAGAGCATAACAACAACAGTGACATCTTGGAAGATGATGAAGAAGTGGCCAACTTTGTCAAAAGTTTGAACAAGGGAATCGACGGTAGGTATAGAGGTAAGATTCCTTTAGCTTGTTTTAATTATGATGTTATTGGTCATTTTTCTAACAAATGTCCTTATAAGAAAAAGATAAATGATGAAGGTTACTCAAAAGGAAAACAAACATATAAGGGAAAAAGAACCACAAAGAAAGTTTTGAAGAAACACTTATGCACCAAAGAAGACATCTCATCATCAGATGAAGATATAGTCAGTGACAGTGAGAGAGAAAGAGTTCTATTCATGGCAGTAGAAGACTCTGATAAAGAAGACTCCAAAGAAGAATATGAAGAAGCTGAGGAATAATATGAAGAAGTCAAAGAAGAAATTGAAGAGGCATAAGTTGACTACCGAGAGGAATTAATGTGTACCATAGAAGTTATCAGAAGAGAAAAGAAGAAAAACAATAAACTACAAGCATAACTAGACAAGAAAAAAGACACTCAAGAACTTGAACAAATGATCACAAATTTGAAGGTTCAAATAGAAGAAGATAAAATAATTGAAGAAGCACTCAAAGAACAACTAGAAGAAAAAGATAAGATCATTGGAAACTTGGAAGCAGAGATTGTCACATTAAGAAAGGATCTTCAAAATAAAAATATGTAGAACAACTCAAAATTTTTGGATTACATTATCCATAGTCAAAAATATCATCATGACAAGTCCAGACTTGGATAAAATCAAACAGAAAAAGGATCAAGATCCAAAACAACAGAGCAAGAAACATATCCAAAAATCTATTGTGAAAAAATCAAGCGGGATAGGAAGATCTACAAAGAATATTATAGGGACACTCCTCCACCGAGAAGATTCAGAATTTAGAATCAACAATCGACAGATAGGCCTCAGGAAGAAGAAGAATTTATAAGAGTACCTCATTTCAGAAGATCTTCAACTCCCATGTATCAAACTATCTTTTTTGTTTTATGTTATGCATGTAATAATTTTGGACATAAAGCTGTGAATTGCAAAGCTAACAATAGGAACACAAACAAATTTGAAAGTCATACACAAAGGGGTTATCCAAGAAGGCCTAGTGAAACACAAAGAAGAAGTTACAACAGGTTTGAATATTTGAGCACTGAAGTGGAATGTTACAAATGTAACAATTTTGGACACATGGCCAAAGATTGAATAATGATAGTCCCTCCTAGAGAATTGAACATAATAACAACAACCACATACAAGAACCTCAGAAAAGGACATCGATAAGAAAGAAGGATCAATATAGCAATGAAGAATGCACACTCGTTCTATAAACTAATCAGAAGAAACGTGTTTGGTATGTTTAAAGTGGTTGTTCAAAACACATGACAGGTGATAAAGATAGGTTTCTTACATTATGAAAGGAAAGAGATGGATCCGTCTCCTTCGAAAATGATGATTCAACTAAAATCAATGGAAAAGACACATTCGGAATTGGGAACAAGAATACCAAGGAAAAAAATATTCTACTAGTAGAAGATATGAAACATAATATTCTAAGTGTGAGTCAAATGTGTGACCAAGGTCATAAAGTTACTTTCGATTCACAAAAGTGTGAGATAAGAAAAAAGGTTCAGGAAAATTGATTTCTACAACTGCAAGAACTTCAAGCAACATATATGTATTAAGTGAAATTGGAAATGAAAAGTGTTTTCTAAGAAAGGAAGATGAAAGTTGGATATGGCACAAAGAATGGGTCACATACATTTTTCTAACCTTGTCAAAGTCAGTAGAAGATAAACAGTCAGAGAAATGCCCCAGATCACGAAACCAACCAACACTTTATGTAAGAATTGTCAACAAGGAAAGAAAGCAAAGACTAGGTTCAATTCAAAGGAATATTCAATGACAATACCACTGGAAATTGTGCATATTGATCTATTTGGAACAACTACAACAAAGGATTTAAAATGTAAGAAATAATTTATGTTATTAGTTGATGATTATACAAGAATGACTGCAGTTTTCTTTCTCAAGAATAAGTCAGAAGCTTTTGAAAACTTCAAGATATACAAGGAAATGGTTGAAAATGAAATGGATTCAAAAATCAAATGATTGAGATATGATAATGGAGGAGAGTTCACTTCAAAGGAATTTATGGAATACTACAACAGTCATGGAATAAAAAGGCAATTCTCCATTGCTAGGACACCTCAACAGAATGGAGTTTTTGAAAGAAAGAACAGAACAATATAGGAAATGGCTCGAACAATGATAATGGATTCCAAATTGACAGATATATTTTGGATAGAGGAAGTGCATACAATAGTTCACATTCAAAATAGAGTAATGCTCAGAAACAACACTAACAAAACTCCCTACAAGCTATGGAAAGGAAGACCAGAAAATGTGAAGCACTTCATAGTTTTTGGAAGCAAATGCTACATCAAAAGATAAGATGGAAAAATTCGAAAGTTTGACTCTCGTGTGGAAAAAGGAGTACTTGTTGGTTACTCAAGTACAAGGAAATCATACAAGTGTTACAATTTGAGATTGAAAAAAGTTGTAGAAAACATCAATGTAACAATTGATGAAACCAGAAGACCTGAATCAAAGGAAGAAGAAAATGAATCAATGGAACAACTTTTCAAAGAAGAAGTAGAATATGAAAAGGAAGTAGAAGAGGAATATGAAGAGAATCCAACAGAAGAAGAAGAGAAAGTTCAACAAGTGCCTCCAAAGACACCTAACAGACGAGTATAGAAGAATCATCCTTCAGATCAAATTATCAAAAACAAAGATGCAAGAGTTGAGACTAGAAGAAGAATCTGTTCACCAGAACAAACACACCTAGCACTCACATCTACAATTGAATGAACCTATTTTGAAGAGGCCGTAAATGATGAATTTTGGAACAAGGCCATGGATCAAAAATTGTATCAAATAAAGAAAAATGACACTTGGGAATTGGTTCCAAGACAAAAGGATAAGAATGTGATCAACACAAAGTGGGTATACAAGAATAAATTGAACAATGATGGATAGGTTACAAGAAACAAATCTATATTGGTATGTAAAGGATATGCACAGGTTGAAGGAATCGAATTTGAAGAGACATTTTCCCTAGTTTCCAGATCAGAAGCAATCCAATTTCTTTTATCTTATGCATGCTCCAAAAATATTAAAGTGTATTAGATGGACGTAAAATCATCTTTTCTGAATGGGGATCTTGAAGAAATTTTTTACATTTAACAACCAAAAGGATTTCAGTTGTCAAAGAATGCATACTGTGTGTGCAAATTAAAGAAGGCCTTGTATGGTCTAAAACATGCTCCTAGAGCACGATACTCTAGTCTGGATAAATATCTACAACAGACAAGGTTCAGAAAAGGAAGTGCAGAAAACAACCTCTACATCAAGGTAAGTCAAGGTAATATATTATTAATTGAATTTTATGTTGATGATATTATTTTTGGTAGTGATGATGATAGGTTAAGTCAGAAATTTGCAAAGGATATGTAGAATGAATTTGAAATGTCATTACTTGGAGAACTATTCTTCTTTATGGGAATTTAGATATGTCAAAGAAACCAAGGAGTTTTTATTTCTCAAACCAAGCATATCATAGAAATGATAAAGAGGTTCGGAATGGAAGATTGCAAACCAATTATGACTCCCATGCAAACCAATTACAAGTTAAGAAAAGATGATGATTCAAAGTCTACATATCAGAGGCAATACGGGTCAATGATTGGCAGCCTACTATATGTGACAACATCCAGACCAGATGTAATGCAGACAGTTGGGAAGGTGGTACAATTTCAAGCAACACCAAAGAAATCACATGTATTAGCAGTGACAAGACTTTTCAGATATCTCAAAGGAACAAAAGAATTTGGATTATGGCATCCAAAAGGAAAGGATCTATCTCTTATTTCCTACAAATATGCAGATTGGGCAGGTTGTACTGATGACCGACGAAGCACCAGTGAAGCAACATTCTACTTGGGTGAGTGTTTAGTATCATGGCTAAGTAAGAAACAATAATCAATATCTCTATTTATAGCCGAGGCAGTGTAACTTCCTAGGTGACTCATGCTGGGCCACGCTACATGAGAGAACTCTTTCATTCTCTATGCAAAACATACTGTAACATACCCAACATCCCACTAATCTATGCCACATAAAATTTTCGAACTACATGCAATTAAAATTTATACACACAAAACTCTTGCAGAAATATATATATATATAATGTAAACATACAAATACATCTATAAATGCATGGATTCACACTGAAATAATAGTAAAAGTATACATGTAGCATATACATGAAATACCCATAAATATACATACAGTTATAACCACACATAGGATAACCCATAAAAATAAACACGCAAATAATAATGAAACATGCAAATCCATCACAGAATCGACACTTGTCTTGGTAATAATATCACCAACTATGTGCATACCTTCCAAAAAATTCCCAGCCTTAGACCACATTACTCATTACTCTCAATAGTGGGTCACCCCCGAGCTAGGACTAAACTCCACCTGGGTAAAGAGATTCCTAACTAGGCTAGTGGTTCATAGATAACAAGAAAGACTCTTTCATAGGTGCCAACTCAAACTAACAGATTACAGTCCCTCATTCCCCACATGCCTATCCCACCCAGGAAGTGTGCCCCTTCTCTTCTCAACAGTCCTTCGGCTGCCCCACTTCCTTTCCGGGCTTCAACAATAGACCGGACATGAAGTCTTAGAGCACTGTAGGTTCAATTTAGAACCTTCAGGAAATCAATTCCCAACAATTCTATCACCCATGGAGAAATCACTCACGGGCTTAACAACCCGCCTCTTCAATATCCCATGGGCTTGACAACCCTCTTCTTCATTCCATCTCCCAAGCTAACCAGATACACGAACATAAAAATGGCTATGGATACAGGTTCAAGTACAGTCATGAAGGTATGAAGGATAACTCAATGGCTGTGTGAATTCTCATGGATGATTGACTAGATGCCTGAATGATGGAAGGAATCATGGAAAGAATGATGAAAAATGAACTAAGTCCAAACAATATTTATGCATGTCCCCAACTTGACACTTGTCATGTTGGGAGCTACTTTGGCCCACTTGTCCCCAACTTTGGAACTTAGGATAAAATAATTATCCATACTTTATATTTTAAGAAATATTAATATAATATTCCTTTTTGGCTTAAGCTCCCTAGCTTATCCCTTTTACTTAACTTTTATCCCCCCCTTTCCCTAGTTAGTGGATTTTAGTCCCCCATACTCTTTTATTGTGGTCGGTCTGCATGCAACGATGTATTTTATATTAATGCTGAGACATAAACAAAAGTAGGCGCACCAACCTTTAACATCTAGGCTCTTTGGCCTAATAATCACAAAACTAGCTCACCAGCCTAAAAACCACAACATATACACAAAGGCTCCCTGGTCTCAAAATCACATGCACTTAAGTTGTTGCACGTGGTATCCTGGAATGTGCACACTTCCTCATTTTACTGTGCAGTACATGCACGCACTATGCCATGAAAGGTGCATACAAAAATGATATCAAACAACTCACTAGCTTAAGTTCATTTGCATTTACATTTACAACCGGGTTCGGCCTAAGGATATTACAATCCCCTCTCCTTATTTATGCACTGTCCTCAATGCATCATGTACACATATACAACAAATATTTCAAAAATCCTCAAAAAGATGCGGGTATTCTGCCCGCATTGCATCCTCAGGATTGTACTAGGTCCATTGGACCTTTACAAGCCCTATGGCTTGATTCCGGAGTTGTTTGATTTTCCGGTCCAAAATGTGTACCGAATGCACTTGGAAAGCACCTTCTTGCTCCACCCAAATCACATTCCAATCAATAACATGATTAGCATCATGTATATATTTCTTGAGCAATGATACATGGAATACATTATGAACAGACATAAATGAAGGAAATGAAATTATATAATCTACTGGACCAATCCTCTCTAGGATTTCAAATGGCCCACAATAGAGAGCTTCCAATTTTGAACAATTTCCCAACTTCAGGGAACTTCTGTTGGCTTTCACTTTAAAAAATACATGGTCTTCCACTTTAAATTCCTTGTGAGTTCTTCCCTTATCAGCATAACCTTTCTTCCTATCTTGGGAATCCTTTAAATTTTTCTTTATTTTTATCATTTTCTCCTCCATTTCCTTGAGAAAATCTAGCCCAACCACTGCTCTATCTACTGGTTTATCTCACATTACTAGTGTGTTGCAATTTCTGCCATAAAGTGCCTCAAATGGGCTCATCTTTAGAGATGTTTGGTAACCATTGTTATAATCAAAATCTACCAAGTGTAGGTAGTCTTTCGATTTTTATGGTTTATCCATCACATACATCCTCAACATATCTTCAATCACTTGATTCACCCTCTTTGTTTGTCCATCTGATTCTGGATGATAAGATGTACTAAAATTCAAATTTGTTCCAAATCCATTAAATAATCCTTTCCAAAATTTTGAGGTAAATTTTGGATCTCTGTCAGACACAATTGTCTTGGGTATGCCATGTAATCTAGGAATTTCTCTCATATAAACATCAACAATGTTGGATGCCTTGTGAGTGAGCTTAACTAGAATAACATGGGCAGCTTTAGTAAGCTTCTCCACCACTACCATGATAGAATCATGTTTCTTGTTTGTTCTGAGAAGTTTGGTGATGAAATCCAGTGTTACAACTTCACATTTCCACTTAGGAATGGGTAATGGCTGTAGCAAACCAGCTAGGTGTCTATTCTCAACTTTTACCTTTTGACATTCCAAACATTTGTTAATAAAATCAACAACTTCTTTCTTCATGCCTGGCCAATAATATTGGATTTTGACAGCTGCAATAGTTTTCTGATATCTCGGGTGTCCAACATAAGGTACATTATGCATTTCTCTCAATATCAAAATTTTCAATTCCTGGGAATTTGGTACAAAAATTCTTCCCTTGTACATGAGAATTTCATCATTATCTAGCTTGTATTCTTCAATTTTCTACTGCAAATTACCTTGTTGTAATTTTGCCACTAATTCCTTGTATTGCAAATCTGATTTTGCAGCCTCTAAAATTCTATGTTTCAAATCTGATTGGTACATGCTAATGGATGTAGAATTCATTTCATGCACTCTTTTGTTGAGTGCATCAGCCACTTTGTTCTCTTTCCCCTTGATATGCTTTATATCAAAGTCATATTCACTTAGAAATTCTAACCATCTTCTTTGCCTAGCATTTATAGTTGGATTATCAAATAAATATTTCAGACCATTATGGTCTGTTCTTAGCCCAAACCTTTTCTCCATGAGGGAGTGTCTCCATTTCCTCAAGGCATGCACTATGGATTCCAACTCCAAATCATGAGTGACATACTGTCTTTCATGCTCCTTCAACTTCCTTGATTCATAACATATAACAAACCCATTTTGAGTGAGGACTCCACAAAGTCCTTCCTTACATGCATCTGTGCATACAATTAAGTCTTCATTTGGGTCTGCATTATTTAGGATTGGACCACTTGTTAATAATTGTTTCAAGTGTTGGAAACTCTTTTCACAATCCAATGTCCATTGAAACTTCACACCCTTTCTTTGCAAGGAAGTGATTGGGTGTGAAATCTTTGAGAATCCTTCAATGAATCTCCTATAGTAGCTTGGAAGGCCCATGAATGATCTAACCTCTGTCACATTCTTTAGCGCTGACCATTCTCTAATGGCTTCTATCTTCTCAGGATCCACTTCTATCCTATCCTCTGAAATGATATGCCCCAAATAATGAATTTGCTTCCAATAAAATGAGCACTTGCTCAACTTGACATACAACTGATGCTCCCTTAATACTTGCAACACCATTCTCAAATTATTCTCATGATATTCTTCTGAATTAGAATATATAAGGATGTCATCCAAAAAGACAATGACAAACTTGTCTAAATATTCTCGGAAAATGCCATTCATTAAGAACATGAAAACAACTGGTGCATTTGACAACCCAAATGGAACCACTGTGAACTCATAATGACCATACCTTTTCTTGAAGGTGGTCTTGCTGATATCTTCCTCTTTAATCCTTACTTGATGGTATCTTGACCTGAGATCTATGTTTGAAAATATCTTGACATCCTTCAATTGATCAAAGAGATCATCAATCCTTGGCAGAGGATACTTGTTCTTTACAATCACTTTATTCACCTGTTTGAAATCAATGCACAATATTAATATCCCATATTTTTTCTTCACCAACAATACTGGGGCACCCCAAGGTGACACACTTGGGCATATATACCCCTTCTTCAGAAGTTCTTCAAGCTACATTTGCAACTCCTTCAACTCTAGTGTACTCATTCTATAAGGAGTCTTTAACACTAGAGTTTCTCTAGTAATTAAATTTATAGAGAAATTAATATCTCTCTTTGGGGGTAGTCCTAGTACCTCCTTGAACACATCTTCAAATTATTCTAGGACTACATAATCTTCCAAATTTGGCACCTTATCTTTAGGTGTCTCTTCCATATGAGCTGCAAATATTTGACACCCTTTTCTGTAACATTTCTTCAACTACAATTTTGAAATTTATCTGATGGTTACTTCCCTCAGAATTCCCTTTACTTTCATTTGGTTCCCTTCCTCATCCAAGCAAGTAAATGCCTTGTTATGACAGTGTATGATGGCATGATGTTGGTCCAACCAATCCATCCCAATTAGACAGTCATAGGAACCTAAAGGAAAGATGTTTAAATATGCCCTGGTTTTCAGTCCATTCATGTCCATAAGACATGAATTAACCATCTCATTAAATTTTCTTTTGGCTTCGATAGCGAGCTACACCAACCAATATTTCCCATGCTTTCTTCTTGGAAAATGAAAACTTTCCACCATCTTAGGATCTATATAACTATGACTAGCTCCTGAATCAATTAAAATAGCAATGGTTTGGTTGTTTATCATAAGTTCCACTTCAATCATGTGTGACTGATACTCTTCTTGCTTGTTGTCCAGGGCTACATAGATCCTTGGTACATTTCTGCCCACCTCCATTGTTTCATCTTTCTGTACATTGTGAAAAATCCTCCCTTTTTAACCTCTATGAGGAAAATATCTGAACACATGATCTCTTTTACAACCCCAACATTGAATAAGTGGATGTCTTGGCCTGTGACCTCCTCCCTCAATCGTCCTGGGTTCTCTAGATGTTGGTTGTCCCCGAGGATTATTTTAGATGAATGGTGGCTTAGTTCCCTTGTTCCTCTGATCCAACTTGAATTTCTTTTCATTCTCCCAAGATTTTTGGAAAGTTGACCTTGCTTTTTGTTGATCATAAAGGAATTTAGCTCACCTTATGGTGTCCTCCAATGTTTTTGGATCATCATACTATATTTTTTCACTGATGAATGATGACAATCCACTCAAATACCTTTGAATCTTAATTGTCTCATCCTTGATGAAAGAGACAGACTTCAACAGTTCTAAAAACCTTCTCTCATATTCATCAATGGTCATACTACCAAGCTTGAGTTAGAAGAACGCTTTCATTTTCTTGTCATAGTATTTCTTAGTCAAGTTTTTCTTCTCAAAATACTTTTTGAATTCCCTCCAAGTAACACTTTTCTCTTTAATGTGTTGCACCTGCACAAGATGATCGCACCACATGGATGTATTTCCCTTGAGTTGATAGATGAAAATTCTACCTTCTACATGAGAAGAATAAATATGCAATTGAAAATACTTTCTCATGCCCAACATCCATGTTTCTGCATCTTCATCCTTCTTGTGATCACCATCAAATGTAGGAGGTTTTATTTTGTTCATTTCTCCTCGTAGTTCGTCCATCCCAAAACTCTTATTCTTCCTGAAAGGGGATGGAATTGAGCTGCTATGTGATCTTTTATTGGAATGCCTCTGGGATTGGTGGTGATGTCTACTAACACTTCTTTTTCTTCTTTTCTCATCAGGAGACTTGCGACTTCCTGATTTACTTGAGCCACTCTCCTTATCCAATTTATTTTCTATTATGTTCAAGCTCTGCATTAACTTCATGTTGAAGTCATTCTGCTTCTCCTTCGTGCACATAAGACTTTCATTATCATCTTTATGGCTTTGGACATCCTTCTGCAAATTTTTAATGGTCTCTACCATATTCATGTTTTCATCCCTTCCTTCTCCATGTCCATTGGAGTTTGTTCCTTCAATGCCCAAATGGACATCCATCCCTCTGATCTCATCTTCCTAGATGTATGTCCCCTATGATTCTTATGTTACTCTAGACTCTATGTTGATTCTGATCTGATCTAGTTGTTGTTGACTCTGCAAAATGTGAAACCAACAAAACTTTTTCATGCTAATTATTTCAATAATTTCATGAAAATATGAACCATTATGGTTCAATAATATATCATAAATATTTCTTCTGATTTCTTGAAAAAATGAATGTCCAAATCAATTTTCTGGGTGGATATTTAGATTCCACTGTCCCATACCTTTCCAACACCTACTCCCATGCTCAATTTCAAGTCTTGAGCAGAAAGTTATGGTTATTTGAAAATTGCCCATTATTTTTTCTGTTCATTTTTCAACTTGGCACAACTTTGCGCTGCAATTATGCATTTTTGCACCTACTCCATTGGGGGTTTTGTAGGAGCTCAATTGGGTTTCTTCATATACATAGTATGGAAACTCTGTCCAAGTTTCTATTTTTTCTGGGTTCTTGGCTGCTAGTTACAACCTGCTGAAGTTATAGACTAATTCGTGTTTTTGGTCTGGAATGCTACATGTGACTTATTTTCCATATTAAACATTTTTAACATGCCCAGAAATTTAATTGAGCTCTGGGAATATATTTTATGGCTCAATATATTTCCATTTACTACTCCTACACCTCAATTTGATTCTGGAGCAGAAATTTATGGCTCTTTGAGGTTAGATGGGTCTTAAAATTTACCCTCCACTATTTGTGCTATAACTTTCTCATAAAAGCTCCATTTGATGAATGGTTTACACCATTAGAAATATCTCTTCGAGCTATTTTATTTGAGCTATATAGACAGAGTGTACCAAGGCACACTCTATTCTTGTGGTTTTTGAGTAGCTAAAAACGCTCTTAAGGGCCTCAAAAACGTGTTGCAAAAAGATGACGTTCAAACTGTATAAAACGTCGCATAAATTTGTTGGTTTTTTCGTTGTTGTTCACCCTCCAAATGATTTTGAGTGCACAAATTTCAACCTATATGCTCATATTTACCATGCGCAACAACACCACAAGGTAAATCATGCTCAACGCACCTATAACCACTGTGAATCACTTCTCTGTCACGCCAATAGTTGGGCACTACTTTTTTTGTCATGTGCCAAAATCCACCGCGTGCAGTTTTGGTTCTAGTACTAACTAGTACATCTTGTAAAAATTTCGACGTTCTATTTGCGGCGTTATGGAAAAAATTGTCCATACTGCCAGAAAATAGAGGAAATTAAAAAAAAAAATGATATTGCCTGATAACGTCCCTATTTCCACGTTGACGTCTCTCTTGCCACATTGACGTCGCTATTGCCACGTTACCATCTCTCTTGCCACATTTTCCACCTAATCGTCTCTCTTTCCATGTTTGTGACATATTCATCTCTCTTGGCACGTTTGTGAAGATTGTTGTCGCAGTGGCGACATTTTGGAAACTAGGTTTTCCCCCTCCAACGGTCACCTTAGTATGTTGACCAAGTCAACATACTAACGGTCACTTAGATTTTTATAACGCTGGAATTGTGACGTTATAAAATCTATAAATATGTTGCATTTTATGGATGTTGCGACAAGTTTTATATAATAACGATGCTTCAAAAAGGGTTTGCGGGTATTCTTAGTGAACAAAAAACAACTATTTGTTTCAGTATAAGTCTGTGGGGAAGAATGTCAGAAAACATTAGAGATGGGAAAAGAATTAAAGAGGGTGAAAAGGGTGACGTTAAATGTTATTTCCATTGCAAAAATTGTTGTACTAGACATCCTGAAAGAGTTTTAATAGCAACAACTACAACACATTATAGAAAATATGGGCACATGGACGTGGGATCAAATGAATATCGTCCCATGGTATATACAATCATTGTCTGTTTTAATATTTATTGTATTCTCAAACTTTTATAATGCTTTATACATGCAATAATTTTTCATGATTGTTAGTAATTATAAAGTTAGATTTCCCCCCTAACTTTATGAAGAAAGCACCAAGTAGTAACATAAATGATGTTGTAGTACAAGACGAAGAACTTGAAGTAGATAATGAAGATCAAGTTAATGATCCCATGGAAGTAGATGACAATAATAACATAGTTCAAGATGATGAGACAAATCAAATGATTCAAGACTTATTCGGTCATATAGATGAGGATCATGGGGACAATAGTGATGGTATTTATGATGAACCTCTGATTGAAAAGGAAAATAAACAACTTTATAAAAGATAAAGAACAAATCTTCTCTCCACTACATTGCTGCTGGTGAAATTGAAAGTTACAAATCATTTTTCTAACACTTGTGTGACACAGATCCTAAGGTATGTAATACGTTTCTTCACATCTACATAAAGGTTGACTATTCCCTATTTTTTTAGTATTAATTAATGTGTAAAATAAAAATGCAATATTTACAATCCCTATTCTTTACATTAACTATTTATTTTTTATGTTTTATATTGTTAGGTGATTTTTTGTTACCCTCGTCAAATATTTTATCTCGCACATATCAAGATTTACATGCCATTATGAAAGACATTGGAATGGAGTATTGAAGTATAGATGCATGTCGTGATGATCATATTATATACTATGGAAAACATGCGTTGAAAATAGAATGTCCGATATGTGGTATTAGTAGATATTGAACCGATCAAGTAACAAAAATGGTCCCTCGAAAGGTTCTCTGACATATTTCCATAATTCCATGTTTGCAGCGTCTGTTCAGGTGCCAAAGCATAGCATAGTTTATGGATTACCATGCCCAGAAGAGAATTGAATATGGCGTTCTTCGAATGCTTGCAGATGGTTATGCATTTAAGGAAATTGCTGCAAAATGGCCAGAATTTATAGATGAACCTCGTAATGTTAGGCTTTTATTGGCAATTGACGGTGTTAATCCATTTGGAGAGCTTCAATCTGTTTACTCAGTGTGGCCTATTTTTGTTATCAACAATAACATTTCTTCTTGGATGTCAATAAAGAGGGAGCACATAATGTTGACTATGATTATTCTAGGTATTTGTTTACATTAACTTTTCGAATTTAAATTTTTCATTTTTTTCTTTTTTTGCATAACATATTTTATTTATTTATTTACGTATATATACATACCATGGTATTAATTTTGTGTAATTTCAAACAATTAGGTAAGTACCAAGTTAAATATATGAATGTGTATATCAAGCCTCTTATTAACGAGCTACTAAAGTTATGGGAGGGCATCACCATGTGTGACATTTGTAAACCAATTCGACAGAAGAGATTTCAATGTCGTGGAATACTTTTATGGATAATTCATGATACCTCAAGACTAACACATTTTTGTGGTATGTAACATTCCATATTGCATGCTTGAATAGTATATATTTAATTGATTATATCATGCATGTTTTTTAAATAATCATTTTGTATATATATTAATAATTCACATTAATCCATCTGTTGCAAGTCTTCAAACAAAGGGTAAATTTGCATGTCTAGTTTGTGGTCCTAAGATAAAATCTTGTCGGTCAAATTTTTTAGGAAAGGAGGTGTTTGATGAGTATAGAAACTTCCTTTCTAAGAACCATAAGTATCACACTACTGAAAATGATATTTTCAATAGGAAACAAGAAACTGGACTAAAACCACAAAGAATGACACCCCGCCTATGGAAGTTGGCATATGACAGAATTAATCCTTGAGGTACGCAACTTTTTTATGTATCGTAAATGGAATCATGTTTTGAAATTTTATTTTAATTATTCATTTTATTTTATCACATTTGATAAATAGTTTTTTGATTTTTTTTATGCTTCATCAATGTCGTCGTCGTGGCGGTAGTAATAATGGGCTTCCATGAGGAGTGAAATGTTATCCCACTCAATTCATGAGGTTTCCTTACTATAAGGACCTAAAAATAGTTCATTTATTTGATACAATGCATATCAGGAAGAATGTGACAGAAACATTATGGCGAATCATAGATGGTAGGAGGGATAAAGAAAAAAATGTCAAAATTTGTAATGAAATTTGAGAAGCCAATCATGCAATGCAAAGTGTGATCCAATCAAATAACGATGGAGACCAAAATAACCTTCCATAATTATTAACAGAGCAACAAAGCAATGGTGTAAAAGAGGTTATTCAAAAAATTAAATTTCCCACAGGTTTTTGTTCAAACTTAAAGAATATCTTAATGAAGAAAGGTGAATTTGGTGGGGTAAAAAAACATGATTGGCATACATTCATTAAGGTAATTAATCATTTTAGTATCCATATTTTATATTGATCGTGCACATTTTTTGATATTTTTTTATTTTTTTGTCTAGTTTTGAAAAAGTAACAATTCATTTTTATTGTTACAGTATGTTTTACCTCTATCTCCCCAAACAACTTTGAAAACAATGTCAAACAATTTATATATGATCTTGGAAAATACATGAGGTAAGTAGCTGCAATATATATGCAAAAAAAAAAATTCAATTTTTTGTTGTACTTGATGATATGTGTTTTACTTGTAATGTAATATGTATTTATATGTTTTGATGAAACATGTTATTTTCTTGCATCATGATCTATAGATGGTTTTCATTGAAATAAATCCATGAAGATGATATAAAGTATTGGAAAAGAGAAGTTCCTTGGTTAATGTGTGAAATGTAAAAGTATATACCTCCATCATTTTTCAATGCACAAGAACACTACCTCATACACCAAGTTGAGGATATTGAAATGTGTGGACCTGTACACACAAGGTCAATGTGGATGGTGGAGAGGCACTTGAAATCATTGAAGGCTTTGGTTAGACAAAGAGCACGTCCTGAGGGTTCTATGGTGGAGTGATATATGGTATATGAATCCATGGTGTATATTATTGAGTATCTTCCTAAATTATCAGTGCAAGCTATGCATGTAGTGGATTGCATTTGGGATGTGAACTCCATCAAATTTTTTGAAAGGGAGCAGTTGTTGGGGAAAGGTACAATGAAGAAAGTGAGAGGTAATTGAACTATGGATATTTTTAATAAATACAAATTTATCGTTTTGTTGTGTATATGATCATACTCATTTAATATTTATTCTTTCATCATTTATTAATATTTATCATGGCTATAACTAATATTTAATATTTGTGAATTGTGATTTTGTGATTGGTCAGTTGATCAAGATTGGGATGCACTACATTTATACATTGCAAACAATCTGGATTGGATGAAGGTATGGATTGATAGATGTAAAGAACGTCATGGCGGTAGGTTATCATGGAAAGAACTTTATGAATTGGTTAGAGAATATTTTCGTAATGGAGATTCCGATGCTACGCAGAGGGAAATAGATTTAGCATATTGTTTGAAAGATGGAAAGGCAAGCAAATTCACCCATTTTATTCAATTATTTTATATTATATTAATGTGATTGTAGGTGTGTTTTTTTCATATTATACTTTCCAAATTATATAAATTTGTTTATTATTAATTGACAATGCATTTTTTACATGTCTGGCATATTGCATTTGAAACACCACAAGGCTATGTGGTGCAATGGTCATAAATTTTGCATCAAATAGTTGGATGAAACCAGAAAAAATTTTGATAGTGGGATAACTGCAATATTCCAGGTCACTAATGTTTTCTCTATTAGTGATAGACATCCTTGAGAATATGAAAATAGATACTATGGGTTTTTGAATGATATAATTGAGTGTGACTTTAATTCCTTCAAATTAGTTTTGTTCGATGTCAAATGGTATAGGTTACGAATGCATGAACACGATGAGGAAATAAACTTTATTCAAGATGCCAACATATTTCCGATGAATAAAACAATGGTGTTTGAAAAAAAAAATGATCGCTACGTTTTTCCAAGTCAATGTGAACAAGTCTTTTACTCAAAGGTTCCAGGTAAGAGGGATTGGTCATTTGTTGTTAGATATGATCCAAGAGGAAGGCCATTAAAGTATACTATAGATGAGGAAGATGATATTAAAGAAGAAGATGATGTAGATCTAGAGAAAGAAGAATATGGGTCGACAGATGAAGAAGATGGAGAAGATGAACCAGGCATAGGAGACAATGCGCCAGTTCTTGATGATTATATCGATGAAGATATGCTCGAAAATGACATTGATGATGATGATAACATCAATCCTTTCAACAGTGTTTCTGAACTAGATGTTGATACAGATATTTTGTTGGCTGATCAAGAAGAAGATATTAAAGAAGGATGATACAAATGTTGCGTTGGTCGATGAGGTACATAACTAGATATTTTAATTTGTATGAATTATTATTCTCTTTAAATAATTTTTAATTATGTGGGTTAATTACATGTTTTAAAGTTTTATTTCATTTTTGTTCTTGTAGTTTCTATGCATGATTAATATGTTGCTTTTGTTTATTATCTATTTTATATATTGGGTATTGGGGAATTGAGAGGGATGTGAGGGGGGAGAGGGGCCATATGATATTTCACCTTCACATGGTTGGCCTTGTTTAGTAGAGAATAAATTATTCTCGAAACGAAGAGAAGTTGATTCATTCATCTTTATACTCAAAGATCACTATAGACCCACTCTATGTATCGTCTCATCTCGTCCTCACTTCGTTTTAATTTTCTGATCAGTATACGAGGGTATTGTTTTTCATTTATATTCTGTTCACTATTTTATTATGTGGTAGAATAAGAATAACACTACAAATACTAGATCTCCATACAACCTGATCATGGATTCCATTGATTTGGAAATTTTGTTTCTTTCCAACATCATTATATTCACTATAGATTGTTTAGAGGACAATTCCTTTGCACAACAAAATTTAAACCTCATATAGGTTGGCTAACAAAACTGTCATTTTTTGCAACACTACTCATATATACATAAATATAGTTTCCAAGAAACCAAAATGTAACTTTCCCCTCAGGCTTCTAAGGTCGACTTGTTATGGGAATATTGTTTGACATACCTACAACAAACCTAACCCTCTTGTTGATTAACATGTTGAAAAATTGGTTCAATGAAGCTCAGTCTCCCTTTGTTGATCAATTCTCTGTCTTATTTCTCTTCTTGTGGATGCAACTAAGACCGCCTATGTCACATATTTTAATAGCATAGGCCACTCCTATGATGTAACAATTTTGCATGTCTGAGGCCACAACAATGAGTTTTTCTGTATAATATTTTTATGTTGTAAGTAATATTCTGCATCTACTTCATACCTTTTATGTTTATCTCTGAGATTGTAGTAACTTATAATAATGCACTGAGACTGAGGCCTATATTTATCTGTAGAAAATACTCAGTGTATCGAGTGGCTTAATGGAACAAAGGAATCCTCAATATTTTGTATGTTTATGATAGTATTTTCATGATTTATTGACATTGGATTAACCTTCCTACCTTAGGAATATCTTTTATATAGAACCTTCTATATCTATTTTTCTTGTTGTCATTTCCCAATGCAGAAAAACTAGTAAGTTCCACATCTTGAGTGGCCAATTTACTGTCTTTTTGTTCCTCAACTTTAAATGGTACAAACACATTTACTTGAAATTAAAAAGGCCATTTGTAGTTATAACAATTACACGTCCATCACATAAGGAATCAACAATGATGGATCATGAAAATATGGTAAGGAAAGTTAATTTCATGACTTTGTAATAATAGACCCCCCGCAAATGATCATAACCCATAATCTCCGAGGTTTACAATGTGAAGAGTTTTTCCAATCATACTATCTACCAATACTGTGATGAGCCAACATATCTTTCTTCCACAACACTCATGATGAGTACTTGCTTTGGCACTTGGAATTTGTTCATATACAAGCTTCTACAATTTTTCATATGTTCCTTTGTTCATGGGAACTGATCTTCAATATTTTAAGTAGGTACCAAATATAATGGTGGGTAACATACCATCGAGAGCGATCATCACCCCGTGAAACTAGATTGAGACCTTAATCTTTATACCCTGACCTTGCTGGAGACATGCATCGAGAAATAACAAGGATCAAATTTCTTTGATACCACTGATCTAGATTATATTGAGAACAAAATGGAACACACATAAATATTTAGCAGATATTACAATAATACAGTGAAATCCAACTTCTATTAATGAATAAAATAGTAGAATATTGTAGAACACAAACTTTCTATAATGGTGGTAGCTTATATATGAAGAGAAACAAATGTTGACTACACTAATTTTGCAAAAATATGATTACAAAGAGGCCAAAAAAGTCCTTTTGTCATGAATCCTAAAATACAAAGAGGGAAAAACCCCAAACATCAAAAGCCTAACCCTGAAATATGAAACACCAAAAGTATTATGGGCCCCAAGGTGTTTAGTTGATACATAAACTTGTTGGTGGTGCAAATTTTGCATATGATCTTCATTTTCAAAACACTATATCTCATTGGAAATAAGTATTCGAGGATCAAAACGTTTGGTTGAGGCCAAGGTATACTATCATGACCCCCATTATGTCCAAAAAGCATTGTTTAGGGCCTCAAAATGGGCCTGCAAGTTTGGAACCCAAAAAACTATAGAAAAACTGCCAAGAAGATAGAGAATCGTTGAGTCAATGGAAGAGGTGGGTGACCACTAATATAGACCTTGATCAATTGGTTCCAATCAACATTGTGTTCAATATCCATTACAATGGATACAAGAAACTGACATGGCCTACATATATTGTTCCCGGACTTGTAATGTTTCTTTCATTAAGCATTTTTGTATCTTGGTTGGAGATTAGTGCCCAAAATAATGCCATGAATCCATCATTAGATACACAAACAAAATAAATGTTCATGATAATTTTTTACTTCTCCCAATCGACTTGGGCACCATGATAATTATGACATTCTACATAAATAAAGTGTCATAATCAACAACATTGTTTCCTACTCTCCCTCAAAAATATATAATAGATGTGTATACTTGGATACCACTAATATTTTGCATTATTACAATTGATAATTACTTCTAAGTTTTTTAAAAATTCTTTATAAGGTGCCAGTAGTTCCTCTTTGAGAAAATGAATTGGGTATCTATGTACCCATATGAATATGGAGGAGGAGGTCCTCATTTCCTTCTCCATGTTTTCTTGGTCCACCTAGGTATAAACACTAAGACACTTGTATTGTGAGAAAAAAGACTAGGAAACATGTGGAAACACATGGATTATGATTCAATTAAAAAAATGAATATATACAGGAGATTATATATAAAGTTATTGTAGTTTGATAGCGAAAACATGGAATGATGTATTAATGAGGGAAGAGAGTAGCATACATCCATGCTATAATGGTAAGTGAACTATGAATACATGAATGAGACAATAATGATGGTAGAGTGTTAAAGTTTTTATGTTTTAGGAGGTAGTGTGATATATAAATAAATTTAAAATTAAATAAGGAAGTTGTATTTATCATGGTGTAAAATCTTGACATTTTTAGCCTTGTCCATCTACCCAAAACAATGGGAGGCAAACCAACAATTTTGGATTGAAAACTA
>ML804666.1:373408-384082 GCA_009831015.1 Picea engelmannii | reverse complement strand
TGTATCTTATGAACCAAAGTTTGAGTAGGCCCAATAAGAAGCCAATCAAAATTAATGCATTGCAAATTCAGCGAAATCCATTCACACAATCGATCTAAGAATGTCAAATGAGTATACCAATGTGTGCGAGTGTTATACCATATTGTTCAAACACCGACATGCAGTTCAAAACCTACAATCATGTTCTCGCCAATGCATTAATCAAACGTTTAACTAAGGTGTCAAATCAATATTACATACAATTGATATGCCCAGAGCTATGGTAAGGATCAACAATAAGGATCACAAAAGATAAATCGTGACCTTGACGCAATTCAACGAATCAACATTTTAGGCAAGTCATAAGATGCGAATCCGAAGGCTAAATGTCTTCAATAAAACCGAGTTATATAATCCATCGAAGTATGAAACCAAACAAAGGATATTGCCGATCATGTAAAAATCAACAAAAAGATAAGCGCAATATGCATAATGACACAAAGGTATTGGCAGTTCAGGTAATGATCGAAATGTGACCTCGAAAGGAGAAATTTTCATGCTTACAATTGTGAAGACTTAGCGAAGACAAGCGTGCGAAAAGGCGCAAAGAATAAAGGCATCGTTCATTTGAAAACTGCGATGAAAAATCAATGTTGATGAAACATTGGTGTGGGCAGCTTACGAGACAATGAAAAATGATTATTGGCTGCCAACAATGTTCAAGTACAAGATGATTCAAAATGAAAATGTCTCCTTGGTATATATAGGAGACTAGGAGGTATGATTACAAATAATGGCCTAAAGCCGACATAATTAAAATAACATTACTAATCTAAATTACAACTAATTGCCTAGAGCTGACATAAATAAAATAGCATTACTAATCTAATATGCCTCAATTAAGGGGTAATGAGCCAATATTAGGGCTTAACATAATGGATATGAGAAACTGACATGGCCTACATATATTGTTCCCAAACTTGTAATGTTTCTTTCATTAAGAATTTTTGTATCTTGGTTGGAGATTAGTGCCCAAAAGAATGCCATGAATCTATCATTAGATGCACAAACAAAAGAAATGTTCATGATAATTGTTTACTTCTCCCAATTGACTTGGGAACCATGATAATTGTGACATTCTACATAAATAAAGTGTCATAATCAACAACATTGTTTCCTACTCTCCTTCCAAAATATATAATAGATGTGTATATTTGGATATCACTAATCTTTTTCATTACTACAATTGATAATTACTTCTAAGTTTAAAAAAAAATCTTTATAAGGTGCCAACAATTCCTCTTTGAGAAAATGAATTGGGTATCTAGGTACCCATATGAATATGGAGGAGGAGGTCCTAATTTCCTTCTCCATGTTTCCTTGGTCCACCTAGGGATAAACACTAAGAGACTTGGATTGTGATAAAAAAACTAGGAAACATGTGGAAACACATGGATTATGATTCAATTAAAAAAATGAATATATATAGGAAATTATATATAAAGTTATTGTAGTTTCATAGGGAAAACATGGAATGATATATTAATTAGGGAAGAGAGTAGCATACATCCATGCTATAATGGTAAGTGAACTATAAATACATGAATGCGATGAGAATGATGGTAGAGTGTTAAATTTTTCATGTTTTAGGAGGTAGTGTGATATATAAATAAATTTAAAATTAAATAAGGAAGTTGTATTTATCATGGTGTAAAATCTTGACATTTTTAGCCTTTTCCATCCAGCCAAAACAATGGGAGGCAAACCAACAATTTTGGATTGAAAACTAGAAAAAATATTTTTTTCTTATTGAAATTTTCAATGTGAGATGCGTATATTCCACAATCCAAGTGTAGTAGGAATTTTTCAGGATGTTTAATCTCATTGTTGAATTAACATCGAATATCAAGAAAAAATGCATCACCAATGCAAATTGGAAAAGGAGAAAAACATTGAGAGTTTATCTAGCATCATTATATTTATTGAATCAATGATTTTCACTAACAATTTCATCTTATGTGGGAAATCACTAGGATTGAGTTTTACTACATTGTTTTGTATGAAATTGGTGTCGATAGTGAGCTTAATATCTATTTTCAAAAAATAAGTAGAAATCCCATCATGATAGTTTTTCCAACAAAGGTTTTTGATTACATTCTCTCCCACGCCTTGCCGCGCCAAATATTTTTTGTTCCTCACATACACCTTTCTCTTAATACTCTTCATCCTACATTACCCCTACCTCATGTCCCAAAATCCACCTCCTTTACATCCCCCTTTACCCCTATTCCAATTATATACAAATTCTTAGATACAATTTGTGAGAAAAAACTACGTGGGACCTCTCATCTCCATTCCATTCACTTGAATACCTCAATGACACGTCAATATCAAAAGAGAGTAGTCTAAAGAACTAGTGTGAAGATTCATAAGGGTATTGTTAAGGGAACAATGGATCCTGATAGGCTAGTGAAATATATCCATAGAAATACTTGGAAACATGTGGAAATCAACCCACATAAAAATCATGGAGACATATAAGAATGGGAAAAGAAAGAAGTGGGGAGAAGAATGACGGTGGAGAGAATAAAAAGGGAGGTGACAACTTGGTTGGTATAGGTGACAACTTGGTTGGTTAAAGTTTTTGTGTTTTAAGAGGTAGTGTGATATATAAATAAATTGATAATTAAATAATGAAGTTGTATTTATCATAGTGTAAACTATTGACATTTTTAGCCTTTTCCATCTTGGAAAAACAATGGGAGGCAAACCAACAATTTTGGATTGAAAACTACCAAAAGTATTTTTTTCTTAATGAAATTTTCAATATGAGATGCACATATTTCACAATCCAAGTGTAGTAGGAATTTTTTGGGTTGTTTAATCTCATTTTTGAATTAACATCGAATATCAAGAAAAAAATCATCACCAATGAAAATTGGAAAAGGAGAAAAACATTGAGAGTTTATCTAGTATCACTATATTTATTGAATCAATGATATTCACTAACAATTTCATCTTATGTGGGAAATAATTAGGATTGAGTTCTACTACATTGATTTGTATGAAATTGGTGTCGATAGTGAGCTTAATATATATTATCAAAAAATAAATAGAAATCCCATCATGATAGTTTATCCAACAAAGGTTTTTGATTACATTCTCTCCCACTCCTTGTTGCACCAAATATTTTTTGTTCCTCACATACAACTTTATCTTACTCCTCTTCATCCTATTTTACCCCTACCTCATGTCCCAAAATCCATCTCCTTTACATCCCCCTTTACCCCTATTCCAATTATATACAAATTCTTAGATACAATTTGTGATTGAAAATGAGGTGGGACCTCTCATCTCCACTCAGCTCACTTGAATACCCCAATGGCACATCAATTGCACAAGAGAGTAGTCTAAAGAACTAGTGTGAAGAATCATAAGGCTATTGTTAAGGTAACAATGGATCCTGATAGGCTAGTGAAATATATCCATAGAAATACTTGGAAACATGTGGAAATCAACCCACATAAAAATCATGGAGACAATTAAGAAGGGGAAAATAAAGAAGTGGGGAGAAGAATGATGGTGGAGAGAGTAAAAAGGTAGGTGGCAACTTGGTTGGTTATGAATCCAAAGTTGGAGGTGAAGACAAGAAGGATCCAAGAACTCATTAATGTTTTGGTAAGTATTATTAGGCATGACTATTACTAGCATAGGTCCATCGTAACCCTAGACTTATCAAGCATTGAGAGTTGTAGATGCTACAACTCTTCGCACAGGTCCGTGGGCAGAGTTTCCTTTCCTGTGGGAAAAGTTTCCTTTCTATGTGCCTAAATTACCACCATAATAAGATGATTGTGACTCTCTAATGAGTGTGATGAATCTTGATGTGTCGCACTAATTAAAGAGGCACAATCCTCTTATATGGTGGTCACTTAGGCACATAGAAATTGGTTCCAATCAACATTGTGTTCAAGATCCATTACAATGGATACAAGAAACTGACATGGCCTACATATATTGTTCCCAGACTTGTAGTGTTTCTTTCATTAAGCATTTTTGTATATTGTTTGGAGATTAGTGCCCAAAATAATGCCATGAATCAATCATTAGATACACAAACAAAAGAAATGTTCATGATAATTTTTTACTTCTCCTAGTCGACTTGGGCACCATGATAATTGTGACATTTTACATAAATAAAGTGTCATAATCAACAAAATTGTTTCTTACTCTCCTTCCAAAATATATAATAGATGTGTATACTTGGATATCACTAATATTTTTCATTATTGCAATTTATAATTACTTCTAAAGTTTAAAAAAAATCTTTATAAAGTGCCAACAGGTCTTCTTTGAGAAAATGAATTGGGTATCTAGGTTCCCATATGAATATGGAGGAGGAGGTCCTAATTTCCTCCTCCGTGTTTCCTTGGTCCACCTAGGGATAAACACTAAGACACTTGGATTGTGATAAAAAAACTAGGAAACACGTGGATTATGATTCAATTAAAAAAATGAATATATATAGGAAATTATATATAAAGTTATTGTAGTTTCATAGAGAAAAAAATGGAATGATATATTAATGGATTATGATTCAATTAAAAAAATGAATATATACAAAAAATTATATATAAAGTTATTGTAGTTTCATAGGGAAAAAATGGAATGATATATTAATGAGGGAAGAGAGTAGCATACATCCATGCTATAATGTTAAGTGAACTATGAATACATGAATGTGATGGGAATGATGGTAGAGTGTTAAAGTTTTCATGTTTTAGGAGGTACTGTGATATATAAATAAATTTAAAATTAAATAACGAAGTTGTATTTATCATCGTGTAAATTCTTGACATTTTTAGCCTTTTCCATCTCGCCAAAACAATGGGAGGAAAACCAACAATTTTGGATTGAAAACTACCAAAAATATTTTTTTCTTAATGAAATTTTCAATATGAGATGCATATATTGCACAATTCAAGTGTAGTAGGAATTTTTTGGGTTGTTTAATCGCATTGTTGAATTAACATCGAATATCAAGAAAAAATGCATCACCAATGAAAATTGGAAAAGGAGAAAAACATTGAGATTTTATATAGCATCGTTATATTTATTGAATCAATAATTTTCACTGACAATTTCATCTTATGTGGGAAATCATTAGGATTGAGTTTTACTGCATTGATTTGTATGAAATTGGTGTCGATAGTGAGCTTAATATCTATTATTAAAAAATAAGTAGAAATCTCATCATGATAGTTTATCCAACAAAGGTTTTTGATTACATTATCTCCCACTCCTTGTCGCGTCAAATATTTTTTGTTCCTCACATACAACTTTCTTCTACTCCTCTTCATCCTACGTTACCCCTACCTCATATCCCAAAATCCACGTCCTTTACATCCCCCTTTACCCCTATTCCAATTATATACAAATTCTTAGATACAATTTGTGAGTGAAAATGACGTGGGACCTCTCATCTCCACTCAGCTCACTTGAATACCTCAACGGCACGTCAATTGCACAAGAGTGTAGTCTAAAGAACTAGTGTGAAGAATCATAAGGGTATTGTTAAGGGAACAATGAATCCTGATAGGCTAGTGAAATATATCCATATAAATACCTTGAATCATGTGGAAATCAACCCACATAAAAATCATGGAGACACTTAAGAAGGGGAAAATAAAGAAGTGGGGAGAAGAATGATGGTGGAGAGAATAAAAAGGGAGGTGGCCACTTGGTTGGTGATGAATCCAAAGTTGGAGGTGAAGACAAGAAGGTTGGAAGAAATCATTAATTTTTTGGTAATAATTATTAGGAATGACTATTACTATCATAGGCCCATCTTAAACCTAGACTTATCAAGCATTGAGAGTTGTATATGCTACAACTCTTCCCACAGGCCCGTGGGCAGAGTTTCCTTTCCTGTGGGAAAATTTGCCTTTCTATGTGCCTAAATTACCACCATATAAGATTATTGTGCCTCTCTAATGACTGTGATGAATCTTGATGCATCACACTCATTAGAGACACACAATCCGCTTATATGGTGGTCACTTAGGAACATAGAAATTGGTTCCAATCAATATTGTGTTCAAGATCCATTACAATGGATACAAGAAACTGACATGGCCTACATATATTGTTCCCAGACTTGTAATGTTTATTTCATTAAGAATTTTTGTATCTTGGTTGGATATTAGTGCCCAAAATAATTCCATGAATCCATCATTAGATAGACAAACAAAAGAAATGTTCATGATAATTTTTTACTTCTCCCAATCGACTTGGGCACCATGATAATTGTGACATTCTACATAAATAAAGTGTCATAATCAACAAAATTGTTTCCTACTGTCCTTCCAAAATATATAATAGATGTGTATACTTTGTAAATGTGTGGAATCTGCATAGAATAGATCTAGCTAAACAATAATACACACATTTGTAGAGAGAATAGAAGAAAGAAGAAGAAGGAGAGAAAGAATGAAATAATTATCATTAACCGTATTCCACATAGAAAGAGTGAATAATTTGCAATAGATATAGGATACATGAGTAACTAATGAGCCATAGTGGTGTTCTAGAGTGATATGGACACACACCAACAGTTACAGAAGTAAATTGCCACCTAGTCTAGTCTCTCAGGCAGTTTCGGGAGTGAACTTCCATCTAGCTGAGTTAACTAGTCAACTAGTCTTCAGTTAACTGACTAAAAAAATAGTAGTGAGTTGGTGATGATCCCAATGTTGTATGGTGACCAAACCAATGCAACATCTAAACTCAACTCAACTAGTCAAACTAAAGTGTCAACTGGAAGAGAATATTCTCCAGGTGGAATATTCTCCCCTAAAATATAGGAGACTGGATAATGACTAATTATGACTAATAAACAAGGAATAACCTTAGGAAAAATAAATCCTAGGTGTGTGTGAAGTAACTCCAAAACCCCCCCTGAACATCACTATGGTGAAAATAAAGAATGGGTCTTGGCTACGAGGCCATGTTAAGTACCCAAATAAAAAAGATACACTGAACTAAACGAGAAAAGAGGGAAAAACTCATGGGAACAAACCCCCCCGCCCGTCAAATTACAATGCATAAAATAAAAAATGAGAAGGAACAAAAAAACAGTTGCTAAGCAACCCTGTCCTTCACTCCAAGAAGACCTCACAACTGTACAAGTTTGTGCTCGTTGAAGATTTTGTTTTGTTGAAGATGTAGATGTCTGCACGAATATGATGAAGTATATGCATCATTGATATTTCCACACATATCCACTTTCTCTTCTTGCAATTAAAAATATCCAAATAAAGTTTGGATGAAATTTTGAAAACTATACGACCGTTTCCAGAAAAAAGCTAATTTTTATTTTATTTTAAAATGATCATAACTTCACTTTCTGGACTTCGTTTTGTAAAACTTGTTTTTTGAAATTGGATATTTTCCTGAGAGGAATTCAAATATCCAATTTGTTTCTGCAAATTGTGCTCAGAAAATATCAGTATGGAGTCTTATTTGCATGACTCTTTTTTTGTCTCCTGACATGCATGCATGGTGCATGCAAAAGTGTCTACATGTGACTGTTGATATGCATTCCATATATATTCCACATGAATTTTAGAAAATAAATCTGAAATGGAGTAGACATCACAATTATTGGAATACTAATTTCTGCAAAAACGTTTGTAGAAGACTCTTCATAATAAGAGGCTTGATCTTTTGACTGTTTCTCTTTTGGCCCTATCTTTCCAATCCACTGCATGAAATTTTCACAATCTTCTTTATTCCCAAATAGAACCTTTAATTTGGTCCATAATTCATTTGGAGTGAAGTCTTGTTTGACATCACATACTTGGTGGAGAATTTCTGGAGAAATAGACATGCAGATAAATCCTATGGCCATATCTTGTCTATTGAGAAAGTCATTTTTCTCATTGGTGGAATCAGTCTCTACTTCCATTTCCATAGCTATTTGGTACAATAATATTCATCTAAGATGAAGCATAATTTTTGGCTTCCATTCCAAATAGTTATGAGGCGTGAGAAGTATTGTTGGTGAGTAAAACATAGATTCCATATTTAAGTGTTCTTAGATCTTAAGTACCTGCAAAAACTAATTTGGTGTATCTTTTGCTTAGCAGTATGTCGGCTATGATACCATGTAAATGTGTTTAACCTACACATAATAGATATAGCTAAACAATAATACACACATTTGCAGACATAATAGAAGAAAGAAGAAGAAGGAGAGAAAGAATGAAAGAATTTTCATTAACTGTATTCCACACATAAAGAGTGAATAATTTACAATAGATATATGATACATGAGTAACTAATGAGCCATAGTGGTGTTCTAGAGTGATCTGGATACACACCAACAGTTACAGGAGTAAACTTCCACCTAGTCTAGTCTCTCAGACAGTTACGGGAGTGAACTGCCACATAGTTGAGTTAACTAGTGAACTAGTCTTCAGTTAACTGACTGAATAGAAAGTAGTGAGGAGTTAACTCAAGGAATCAAGGATAATGTGCCACTCTGGTGATGATACAAAGGAAATTTATAATTAGCATGGTGATGATCCCAATGTTGCATAGTCATGATCCCAATGCAAAATCTAAACTCAACTCAACTAATCAAACTGAAGTGTGAACTGAAACAAAATATTCTCCAGGTGGAATATTCTCTCCTAAAATATAGGAGACTAGATAATGACTAATTATGACTAATAAAAAAATAAAAAAACTTAGGAAAAATAAATCCTAAGTGTGTGCGAAGTAACTCCAACATACTTGGATATCACTAATCTTTTGCGTTATTGCAATTGATAATTACTTCTAAGTTTAAAAAAAAATCTTTATAAGGTGCCAATAGTTCCTCTTTGAGAAAATGAATTGGGTATCTAGGTACCCATATGAATATGGAGGAGGTGGTCCTAATTTACTCCTCCATGTTTCCTTGGTACACCTAGGGATAAACAATAAGACACTTGGATTGTGATAAAAAAAACTGGGAAAAATGTAGAAACACATGGATTATGATTCAATTAAAAAAAAGAATATATACAGGAAATTATATATAAAGTTATTGTAGTTTCGTAGGGAAAACATGGAATGATATATTAATGAGGGAAGAGAGTAGAATACATCCATGCTATAATGGTAAGTGAACTATGAATACGTGAATGAGATGAGAATGATGGTAGAGTGTTAAAGTTTTCACATTTTAGGAGGTAGTGTGATATATAAATAAATTTAAAATTAAATAAGGAAGTTGTATTTATCATGGTGTCAAATATTGACATTTTTAACCTTTTTCATTTGGCCAAAACTATAGCACCACTTTTCACTCACTACCGTGTAGGTGTCATGGAATAACAACACTCTCACTCACAATTAATCACATGCATTCAAAACAAGTTAAACACATTCAACATAGAGTAATCATACGATTTACTACCATAATCAACAATCAAACTATTTAACATCAATTCATATACACAACAGAATACATGATGATTATAATACACAGAGATAAAGAAACATAATTAAAGCATCATCTGGTACTTATCTTTGAACAGTGGTAGATTCCACCAACCAAGTGCATGCCTTCCATGAACCTCCCAGCCTTAGACCACACTGCTCATCGGCTTAACAGTGGGTCACCCACGAGATGGGACTAAGATCCACCCCAAGACAAGGAATCCTAGGCTAGGCTGAGGTTACAGGGAAACAACACACAACCACAAGGATGGGATTCTCTCCTAGGAACCTCTCACGCTCACTACCCACAGAGCCTCATTCCCCACATGCTTGTTCCACCCCAAGAGTATACACCTTCTCTGTCACCTGGACAGTCCTTCGGCGGCTAACCTCCCTTGCCTTGGGTTACAGCAACAAGCCGAACTGGAAGTCTCCGGACTCTGTGGCAGCTACAAGGTTCCTTCCAAGAGTTCTCTCCTTCCTCTGTACACTCTCTCTCCTGGAGAGAGTGTTGCTCCACTGGCCAACAAGCCACACGCAATCCATCACTGCGTGGCCACAACAATCAACAGGGAAAACTGACGTGGCTTTCCTACAAGCTCAACAATTGATGAATGTATCATGATCATGACTTTGGGATAGAGACCCCATGCACAGGCTCGATCTCAGATAGAGGATACACACAGATTCTCCAGATGAACACAGGTTTTTCAGTTCAAAATATGTACGAGGTTTTTCTACAGAGTTTGGATCCATCGTACCACTCAGAGGCCGTATGCACTCAGGTTGTCAGGTGGAATGGAGGAGAACCCCCATCACGTCTCATATTCACCATTTTATTTGCATGGGTTGGGGCTGGCACTTGTCTCCCTGGAAACTGCATGCATTTACCCAGCACGCATCACCTTCCTCATGGTTAAGAACTTAGTGTTCGTGCTCTTTTCGTCAATGAGTGAGCAAAAAGCGAGCACTTACATGCCTAGTTGGGCTCTTCTAGTCATGACAGCTGCAATGCAAAAGGTTAGAAAGAAAATAGTAAAGGTATGAACAAGAATTAAACAAGAAGTAAATAACAACATGAGCATAAAAACAAAAACTAAATACAAGTGACAATGGAACAAGTTCACCAATAGATAGGCTGATCTGATTAGTGAAATCCAGAGGTACACAAAGGGGAAAGGGGACTTGGGTCCCTTCCTTCTCCAATGG
>ML804666.1:352827-373308 GCA_009831015.1 Picea engelmannii | reverse complement strand
TAATCTTTTTAGCCAACTTTGTATAGTTTTGGCCCTTTTGATGTGCTGTGGAGTTAATCCTTGTGCCATGGATGATTGTTTTTCTGTGTTGATGATGTTGAGTTCTTGTTGCCCTGTGCGGACGAAATTTCAGTGATAACACTTAGGATAAAACATGAAATGCTCATGCCTTTTTGGAATAGTATTAAAATATTATTCCCAAGGCTAAATCCCCCTAAGCTTAACACTTAGCCCCTTTTCCCACCTTCCAGCCCCTAATCCCTTGCCTTCTCTATGGAAGCTCAATCCCCCTTCAGTCATTCATCGTGGTCGGTCTGCACCTGGCGGTGTTTAAATTTTTTTATTAATTTGTTCTGCATGATTACATATACAACAACAGACTTCTGGCCTTCAACAGTTAGGCTCCCTGGCCTAACAAACACATAAGCTACCAACTTATAAAAACTTGTCTCACCAGCCTATAAAACATAATTACAATTCATTTCAGAACATGATTTATAACAGGGCTCAGCCTTGGGGACACTACAATCCCCCTCTCCTTATTTCTGCACTGTCCTCAGTGCAACTTACACTGTCTCTGCAAGCCTTTCAAAATTTTTAAAAAGATGCGGGTACTCTGCCCACATAGCATCTACATGCTCTCATGTCACATCCTCAATACAGTACCAGGTCCACTAGACCTTTACAAGCTCTATAGCTCGATTCTGGAGCTATTTTCTTTTCCTGTCCAATATGCGCACATGATGCACTTGCAAGACACCTTCTGGTTCCACCTGAATCACATTCCAATCGATAACATGATTAGCATTAGGTAAATATTTCTTAAGCAGTGAAACATGAAACACATCATGTACAGTCATATATGCAGGTAATGCAAGCATCTATGCAACTGGCCCAATCCTTTCCAAGATCTCAAATGGCCCACAAAATCTTGCTGCCAATTTGGCACAACTTCCCAACTTCAGAGAAATCCTGTTAGTCCTCACTTTCAGGAAGACATGGTCACCCACTTTGAATTATCTATGGGTTCTGTTACTATCAGCGTAACTTTTCTCCCTACCCTGGGAAGCTTTAGAATCCATTTAATTTTTATCATTTGATCTTCCATCTCTTTAAGCATCTTAGGCCCAATCACTGCTCTGTCAGCTGGATTATCCCAGCTTACTAGTGTGTTGCACTTTCTTCCATAAAGTGCTTCAAATGGGCTCATCTTTAACGATGTATGATACCCATTATTGTAGGTGAATTCTACTAAATGCAGGTAATCTTCCCACCTTGATGGTTTATCCATCACATACATTCTCAGTATGTCTTCTATTACTCTGTTCACCCTTTCTGTCTAACTATCAGACATAGGATGATACGCTGTACTAAAGTTTAGATTCATTCTGAATCCCTTGAATAGTCCTTTCCAAAAATTCGAGGTGAATTTTGGGTCCCTATCAGACACAATTGTCTTAGGAATTCCGTGCAAGCGTGCAACTTCTTTTAAAAAGATATCAGCAACATCAGTTTCCCTGTGGGTGGTTTTTAGTGGAATAAAATTGGCATCTTTAGTAAGCTTGTCCACCACCACCATGATTGAATCACGCTTCTTTCTTGTTCTAGGTAGTCCGGTGATAAAATCCATTGTTACCACGTCCCATTTCCATTCAGGAATGGGTAAAGGTTGCAACAACCTTGCTGGGTGCCAATGCTCAGCCTTACCCTTTTGGCACTCCATACATCTGGCGATGTATTCAATGATTTCCTTCTTCAGACCCGGCCAAAAGTAATGGCTTTTGACTGCTGCCATAGTTTTATGGTATCCGAGATGTCCAGCATAAGCCGCGTTATGCATTTCTTTCAGAATTGCTAGCTTCAAATCTCGGATATTGGGTACATACACTCTGTTTTTATACAAAAGTAAGCCATCAGTTCCCAAGGTGTAAATTTCCTTGATCTGTGGTCTCTCACGCTGATGTATCTTTTCTACTAAACCTCTGTACTGCAAATAAGCATTTGCAGCTTCCAAAATTCTATCTTTAATCTCAGTCTTGTACATGCTAATGGTTGTAGCATGTAATTCGTGCACTTTTCTGCTGAGTGCATCAACCACCTTATTTTCTTTCCCTTTGATATGCTTGATATCAAAGTCATATTCGCACAGAAACTCCAGCCATCTGATTTGCCTGACATTTAAAGTCTGTTCATAAAATAAATACTTCAGACCGTTATGGTCTGTTATCAACTCGAATCTTTTTCCCATGAGGTAATGTCTCCATTTCCTCAAGGACTGGATGACTGTTGCCAGCTCTAAATCGTGAGTGGCATAATTCCTCTCATGCTCCTTCAACTTTCGGGACTCGTAACAAACTACAAATCCCTCTTGGCTGAGAACTCCTCCCAGTCCCTCCTTACACGCATTGGTGCACACTATGTAATCCTTATTTGGATTTGCAATCTTCAAGATTGGAGCAGTGGTTAGCAGTTGCTTCAATCACTGGAATCTGCTCTCACATTCTTCAGTCCACTGGAACTTCTTCTCCTTCCTTTGCAAGGAAGTGATAGAATGAGCTATCCTTGAGAATCCAGCTATAAACCTTCTATAGTAGCCTGCCAGACCCATAAAAGATCTAACTTTTTCCACATTCCTTGGCGCTGACCATTCTTGAATGGACTCAACCTTTTTAGGATCCACAACGATCCCTTCCTTTGATATAATGTGCCCCAAGTAATGAATCTATCTTTGATAAAATGAGCACTTGCTCAGTTTTGCGTACAACTGGTGTTCTCTCAACACCTGCAGCACCATTCTCAGGTGTTGTTCATGTTTTTCCTCTGACTTGGAATACACCAAGATATCTTCCAGGAAGACTATGACAAACTTGTCCAAATAATCTTTGAACACTCCATTCATTAAGCACATGAAAACAACAGGTGCATTGGACAACCCAAACGGCACCACCGTGAACTCATAATGACCGTACCTTGTTCTAAAAGCGGTCTTGCTAATGTCCTCATCATTTATTCTCAATTGGTGATATCCTGATTGGAGATCTATTTTTGAAAATATTTTCGCATCCTTCAACTGATCAAAAAGATCATCGATCCTTGGTAGAGGATACTTGTTCTTGACAGTTACCTTATTCAACTGTCGAAAATCAATGCACAACCTCAACGTCCCATCCTTATTCTTTACGAATAGGACCGGGGCACCCCATGGTGACACGCTGGGGTGAATGTATCCCTTCTTTAGTAGCTCTTAGAGCTACAATTGCAACTCTTTCAGCTCTGGCGTACTCATTCTATAAGGAGCCTTCGAAACTGGAGCTGCTCCAGGCATTAAATTTATAGAAAAATTGATGTCCCTCTTCAGAGGTAGTCCAGGTACCTCCTGAAATACATCCTTGAACTCTTTGAGTACCTCGTGGTCTTCCAGATTCGAGACTACATCTCGAGATGCTTCTTCCACCCGAGATGCAAATAATTGACAACCTTTCTGGTAACATTTCTTTAGTTGCATGGATGAGATTTCCCCAACAACCACGACTCTATGAATTCCTTGGATTGTTACCTGATTTTTCTTTTCGTTCAGGCATGTAAACCTCTTGTTACAGTAGTCCAGAAGGGCATGGTACTGGTCCAACTAGTCCATCCCAATTAAGCAATCATATGAGCCTAAAGGCAAAATGTTCAATTCAGCTTTAGTGCTCATTCCTTTCATGTCTACTGAATAGGACTTAACCAATTTAGTGACCTTCCTTTTGGGTCCTGTGGCCAACTTCACTAGCCAAGACTTTTCATGTTTGCTTCTTGTTAAATGAAAAATTTCCACCACTCTAGGATCTATATAACTATAGCTAGTCTCTGAATCAATTAAAATAACAAGTGGTCGGTTGTTGATCGTACCTTCCACTTCAATCATGTGATTGAAATTCTGCTTGGTTGTTGTCCAGGGCTGCATAGATCCTCCACTGTTTCAGCTTGCTGAACAGTATGGACAATTCTCTCTTTATCTTTTCTGTGGGGGCAGTCTCTGTACCTATGATTCCCTTTACAGCCCCAACACTCCATAGGCGGTGGTATTGGCATCTGCTCACTCCCTTCAACTTTCCTGGGCTCTCTAAAAGATGATTGTCCCCAAGGACTGTTCCTGAAAAAGGTAGGCTTGTTTCCCTTCTGCCTCTGTTCTTTCTTAAACCTCTTCTAGTCATCCCAAGCCTTCTGAAAGGTAGGCTTTTCTTTTTGCTATTTGTATCAGAACTTCTCCCTTCTTATGGCTTCTTCCATGGTCTTAGGATCATCATATTGAATCTTGTCACCAATGGAAGGTGGCAGTCCACTCAGATACCTCTGAATTTTGACAGCCTTATCTTTGATGAACAGAACATACTTCAGTAGTTCCAGAAAACTCCGTTCATACTCGTCAATGGTCATGCTTCCCAACTTGAGTTCAAAGAACTCATTCATCTTTCTGTCATAGTATCTTTCGGTCAGGTATTTCTTCTTGAAATACCTCTTAAACTCCTTCCACATGACCTCTTTCTATCTAATGTGTTGCACCTGCACCAACTGACCCCACCACATGGATGCTTTTCCTTTCAGCTAGTACATTGCAATTCTTCCCTCTGCATGGGCAGAATAATTCTGCAGTTGGAAGTATTTCTTCATACCCAACAACCATGTTTCGGCATCTTCTTCCTTATTATGTTCACCAACAAATGTAGGCGGTTTATTCTTGTTGATTTCCCCTTTCAATTCATCCCTTCCAGATTTTCAGTGTTTTCTGGTAGGGGACAGGCTTGAACTAGTGTGTGTCTTCTTGCCAGAATTCTTCAGGGAGAGATGGTAATGTCTGCTACCACTCCTCGATCTTCTTCTGCTCTCAAGGGTTCTAACACTTCTTTATCTACTTGTGTCACTCTCTTTTTCCAATTTCTTTTCTATTCTTTCTAGGCTCTTCAACATTTTAAAGTTGAATTCACCCTGTCGATCCTTGATTTTCATGAGCTTTCATCTATCATCTCGGTGATCCTGGGCATATTTCTACAATTTTTCAATGAGTTTCATCATGCATCCCTCTTTATCTATGTCTTTTTCATGCCCAATAGAGTTTGTTCCTTCAACTCCCAAGTTGACATCCTTTCCTTCTCTTTCATCTTCTGTTTCAGATGCAATCTGCACCTCTTCCAATTCCATACTTGGCGTCAGTTTTCAGATGTCCTGACACTCATTGAACTCTGCACACACAACGTGCAGTCAACCGAAGTTTGTCAGGCCCTTAAACCTTCAAGAAAACTTACAACATTCAGAAGCCAATGTGAACAAGAAAAATGTTTTGATTTCACAAAGTTTTCTGAGCTCTATCCAGCTCTGCAAATTTCGGGACTTCGGAACTTCAGAATCTTGATCCACGAAGATCCAACAGTTAAATCTTCATAACCAAAGTCACCCTTTCGCAACTCGCAATTTCGCGAGTTCGTGAGTCGAAGACCCTCGACTCATTTCCTCCAAACACTGATACTCGAGATGTGATACAGGTATGCCTCCCTCCTCACTAGCGCCTACTACACATGACCGTAGGCTAGGGCTGAGTGCTATCACTTCTTCACCAACTCATGACTTCACGATTTGGAGTGTTGAGCCTTCGTGCTCCTCCTTTGCGAATTCTGAAATTGCGAATTACTTTATTCTCCAGGCCCACAAAACAGCTATCGCCTTTCACCATAGTGGCACATGGTACATTTCGGAGGGTCCACATCACCTTCGGTGACATATTTAGGTCCCACCACTCTTGCCTGTATTCTCAACTCACTGGCACGTGGTACACATTCATGCACCCACATCCATTTTAAGAAAAATCCAACGGTTAGGTCCCCTCTTAGATCTACAACGCAGATATTTTTGGCGTTTCAGGGTTTTCGGGCATCGGGAGTTCGTGCACCCCACATATTGAACTTCCATCTGTCGAAATCCTGAAACAAAAAATGGTTTATTCCTTCCCTGAATCAAACGATCAACTCCCTTCCTACAGTCTATGGTGTAGATCGTTTCAGGATTTCGGGTTTCGAGTTTTTGGAGGTGTTCACCTCCCTCACTTCCCATCTCCCAACTTTGCGAAATCCGAAAGGTTTCACAACTAACTCGAGCGTGAATTCGCCAGATCTAATGGTCGAGCCTTCCTCCCAGATCTACCACGTAGATTTCCATGTTTTTTGGGTTTTTCAGGATTTCGCGTATCGCGATTCCCACATTCCTATTCATTTCAAAAGGGATTTTAATCCCTATGCACATTTTCCATATCTGACAGTCATGAGGGTTCACCTTCCCTCTCGAACAAATCCTAAGGCTCCAACACTGTTGATGTGGAGTCCTCTCTCCTTGTGGCCATAGACCACACTAGCTGCGGTTTCGCACACCTCTATACCTCCTGAGCTTACCAAGGTCTGAAATTGGTACTCTAGACACAATTTCTCCTCACACCCTCAGTCATAATACCACTCAATTGGCCCATCTAGGCTCAGTGTTGAAACCTTGGATCTGATACCAAGTTGGAGCACCACTTTTCACTCACTACTATGTAGGTGTTACTATGCAGATTAACAACACTCTCACTCACAATTAATCAGATGCATTCAAAACAAGTTAAACACATTCAACAAAGAGTAATCATACGATTTACTTCCATAATAAGCAATCAATACTATTTAACATCAATTCATATACATAGCAGAATACATGATGATTATAATACACAAAGATACGGAAACATAATTAAAGAATCATCTGGTACTTATCTTTGAACAGTGGTAGAATCCACCAACCAGGTGCAGGCCTTCCACGAACCTCCCAGCCTTAGACCGCACTGCTCATCATCTTAACAGTGGGTCACCCCCAAGCTGGGACTAAGCTCCACCCCAAGACAAGGAATCCTAGGCTAGGCTGAGGTTACAGGGAAACAACACACATCCACAAGGATGAAATTCTCTCCCAGGAACCTCTCACGCTCACTGCCCATAGACCCTCATTTCCCATATGCCTGTTCCACCGCAGGAGTATACACCTTCTCTGTCACCTAGATAGTCCTTCAGCTACTAACCTCCCTTGACTTGGGTTATAGCAACATGCCGGACCGGAAGTCTCCAGACTCTGTGGCAACTACAAGGTTCCTTCCAGGAGTTCTCTCCTTCCTCTGTACACTCTCTCTCATGGAGAAATTGTTGCTCCACTGGCCAACAAGACACACGTAGTCCAGCACTACGTGGCCACAATAATCAATAGGGAAAACTGACGCGACTTTCCTATAGGCTCAACAATGGTCGAATGGCTCACGTTCACGACTTTGGGATAGAGAACCCACGCACATGCTCGATCTCAGATAGAGGATACACACGGATTCTCCAGACAAACACAGTTTTTTCAGTTCAAAATATGTACAAGTTTTTTCTGCAGTGGTTGGATCCATCGTACCGCTCAGAGACCGTATGCACTCAGGTCATCGGGTGGAATGGAGGAGAACCCCCATCACATCTCATCTTCGCCATTTTATTTGCATGGGTTGGGGCTGTCACTTGTCGCCCTGAAAACTGCATGTGTTTACCCAGCACACATAACCTTCCTCATGGTTAGCAACGTAGGATAAAACATGAAATGTGCATGCCTTTTTGGAATAGTATTAAAATATTATTCCCAAGGATGAATCCCCCTAGGCTTAACACTTAGCCCCTTTTCCCACCTTCCAGCCCCTAATCCCTTGCCTTCTCTGTGGAAGCTCAGTCCCCCTTCACTCATTCATCGTGTTCGGTCTGCACCTAGCAGTGTTTACAATTTTGTATTAATTTATTCTGTGTGATTACATATACAACATCAGGCTCCTGGCCTTCAACACTTAGGCTCCCTGGCCTAAAAAACACATAAGCCACCAAATTATAAAAACTTGCCTCACCAGCCTATAAAACATAATTACAATTCCTTTCAGAACATGATTTACAACTTGGCTCGTCCTTGGGGACACTACAAAAACAATGGGAGGCAAACCAACAATTTTGGATTGAAAACTACCAAAAATATTTTTTTCTTAATGAAATTTTCAATATGAGATGCATATATTTCACAATCCAAGTGTAGTAGGAATTTTTCGGGTTGTTTAATCTCATTGTTCAATTAACATCGAATATCAAGAAAAAATTCATCACCAATGCAAATTGGAAAAGGAGAAAAATATTGAGAGTTTATCTAGCATCATAATATTTATTGAATCAATGATTTTCACTGACAATTTCATGTTACGTGGGAAATCATTAGGATTGAGTTTTACTACATTGGTTTGTATGAAATTGGTGTCGATAGTGAGCTTAATATCTATTATCAAAAAATAAGTAGAAATCCCATCATGATAGTTTATCCAACAAAGGTTTTTGATTACATTCTCTCCCACTCCTTGTCATGCCAAATATTTTTTGTTCCTCACATACACCTTTCTCTTACTCCTCTTCATACTACGTTACCCCTACCTCATGTCCCAAAATACACCTCCTTTACATACCCCTTTACCCCTATTCCAATTATATACAAATTCTTAGATACAATTTGTGAGTGAAAACGAGGTGGGACCTCTCATCTCCACTCAGCTCACTTGAATACCTCAATGGCACGTCAATTGCACAAGAGAGTAGTCTAAATAACTAGAGTGAAGAGTCATAAGGCTATTGTTAAGGGAACAATGGATCTTGATAGGCTAGTGAAATATATCCATAGAAATACTTGGAAACATGTGGAAATCAACCCAGATAAAAATCATGGAGACAATTAAGAAGGGGAAAAGAAAGAAGTGGGGAGAAGAATGATGGTGGAGAGAGTAGAAAGGGAGGTGGAAATTTGGTTGGTGATGAATCCAAAGTTGGAGGTGAAGACAAGAAGGCTCCAAGAACTCATTAATTTTTTGGTAAGAATTATTAGGCATGACTATTAATATCACAGGTCCATCTTATCAAACATTGAGACATGTAGATGCTACAACTCTTCCCATAGGCCTGTGGGTAGAGTTTTCTTTCCTATGGGAAAATTTACCTTTCTATGTGCCTAAATGACCACCATATAAGATGATTGTGCCTCTCTAATAAGTGTGATGAATCTTTATGTGCCACACTCATTAGAGAGGTACAATCCTCTTATGTGGTGGTCATTTAGGCACATAGAAATGAAAGTGGGAAGATTTTCCTTTGTATGTGCCGAAATGACCACCATATAAGAGGACTGTGCCTCTCTAATGAGTGTGAGACATATTGATGTCTTACACTCATTAGAGAGGCACAATCCTCTTATATGGTGGTCATTTTGGCACATTGAAAGGCAACTTTTCCCAAAGACATGTGGATAGAGTTGTATCATCTATAACTCCGCTTACAAGCTTGTGGAAAAAGTTGTAGATGCTACAACTCTACCCACAGGACTGTGGGAAGGTTTGTAGACAATACATATCCACCCTCAGGCCTATGTGGCAGATTTTTCCAGAGGGATACCAAATAACATGCTCCATAATTGGGAATTATTCAATGTTGAGTGACGTCCAATACATCGGGTGGCTCAATGGAGAGATTGAGCCAATGTTTGAGATAAAAGTGGCACAAGATCTAACAACTTCTCCAGATATCCCTACCACATATAGCATAAAATAAATCCCTCCTTCGAGTATTGCAATGGGCATTGAAGAAACCCAAGATGAAACTAATATAGGAAGTGATGATACTAATGTACAAGACCTCCTATACTAGTTGGAGGAAGAAAGGGAAGAGGTCCTTGGATGGATAACCAGTGCAAAGTCAAGGAGGGAAGTAGAAAGTAGAGGTAGACAAATTTCTTTAATGTGGCATGAAAAAATTATTTATGACCAACAATTTAAGTCTCAATTTCTTAAAATTCATCACATGGATACCATACAACAACTAGAAAATAAGAACTTAACCCTAATAACAAAGATGGAGGGAGTAAGTGAAAGTTTGATTTTTTTTTTGTTTTAGAGAGATCCATCACTAGTGTAGATAAAGTTATGGAGGAGATGCTATCTTATAGACCCCCATAAACAAACTCCATCAACGAGGAAGAAACCCAATAAGCAGACACATAAATGCTTGCATTCACACCATTGCCACATGATGCAAACATAAACTAACACATGGGATGGGATAGACAACAATTGTTGCACACATGCGGTTTATGGAAATTGGTTGGTAGTTTAGAAGTAAAAATCACTATGGATATGACCATAATAAAGAAACACCTTTGACATAATAAAGTTATAATTATTGATCCAAGTAAAAATCCATTAAAAATTGGAAATTATAGAAGAAGGGTTAGACAAAAATAATATGTGTGGCCATTTATTTCAATCAATGAAGGGTGTATGGGGATAAATATGATCTCTTTTGAACTTGTTCATTATTGTTGAATCCCTTTGAATACTTACCTAGACAAGGAGAATTGCACCCATTCAAGAACTTGCACCCATTCAAAGAAACTACTTTTGTGCTCGCACCCATTCACAAGCAGAGATAGAGAGCTCAAGCTTGTGGATAGAGATAGGTCATAGAGGGAACAAGGAGACAGCTCATTAGTTGCAAGGTTAGAGAGTGTTCATGAAGGGCACCGGGAGAGAGATCATAAGCTGCAAGGTTAGAGAGATATCGTGGAGGGCACTGGGAGAGAGAGCTCGTGGAGGGAACTGACCAGGAGAGAGAGCTCACGAAGAGAATGGTAAGTTGTTGAAAATACTTCTTTGTATTCTCATAAAATGCCTTAGGGTGATCAGTGATGTCTTGATCTTGGAATTCTTTGTGAATGTGGAGGATAATAGTGGCATCCATGTTGACCATTCCCAACTTCCGTAGAGCTCCCATTTGATCTTGAACCAATGAAAAGGGACCTTGAGTCTATGCCATCCAAATCTTATCTTCTTGAAGAAAATTTTATAACCCTAATATTATGACGGTTAAATTTATAACCCTAATATAAGAAATAACAAAGTTGGGGGTAAATTTCTTGAACAATTTATATTCAACTCCAAATAGACCAAACATTGTTAAAATTATTAAACTTGCATATTACTTCCCAAGATTCATATATCAAGAAGGAAATGAAGACCTTTATACATAAGTCTCAAAGAAATAACTAATGGAGGTAGAATTTTCCTTTCGAAAGGATAAAAATTCAAGTCTTGATGGGTGGTCAATAGACATTTTCAACCCTTTTTTGATTGGATGGAAGGTGATATCCTAGTTATAGTAGAAGAATCAAGAACTTGATATGGTAAGGTTATTGGGGCCATGAATGCAACTTTATTAGCTCTAATTCCCAAAAGAGACAATATTGCCTCCTTTGACAATGTTTTCCCTATTTCTTTATGTGATTATATCTATGAGATAATAGCGAAAGTAATTGGAAGAATCTTAAAGTGCGTCTATAAAAATCTATCTCCTAAGAGAAATAAGGTTTCCTATAAGGCATACAAATTCATGATGTAGTAGGGGTAGCCCAAGAAGGATTGCACTTGATAAAGGCAAAGAAAATTCCATCAATTGTAACTAAGATTGATTTGTGAAAAGTATATGATAGGGTTGATTGAATGTTTCCAAAATTGACATCTACTCAAATAAGATTTAAGTTTCCCTTCATAAATTGGGTTGAAGCATGCTTGACATCATCTTCTTTTGTTGTGCCCGTAAATGGATTATCAACCCACTTTATTTAAACTAACAAAAGGCCTAAGGCTGGTTGTTCAAAAAATTAAAGGGTTAAAAAATTATCTCTAACTAGAGGGTTAAAACACGATCTCCCCTTCAACTTACTTGATTTCAATAAATGATCAAAATACATGTGTTTTGTACCAAAGGAAAATTCACATGGGCATAGAGGTTGGCCTTGATTGTTTCAGAAAGTGGAGAAGAGAATTTTAGGCTAATGTACTATGTGGCTTTCCATGGGAGGCAAATTAACATTGATAAAATCGGTGCTTCAAGAAACCCCTATCTGCTAGAACTCTTTTTCTTTATACTTGTAGTGATACTATAAAAAAATAAAAAAAGAGATTATTTGAATTCTTAAGGAAAGGTAATAAAGACACATGGATTATATTAAGTGCACTAGAAGAGGCTATTAAATCCAAAAACATTAGGTGGATGGGATTTGAAAAATATCCACTTCTTTGGAAAATCTTGAGTAGGAATGAATGCTTAGAGATTAATCTTGAGTTTCCTTTGACACTGTGGCTTGTATGCTTACTAAATAATATCTCCCCCTCTTTTACACTCATAGAATACCACTCTCAGATGTTTTTATCACCTATGGAACTATTATCGTAGGATTTTTACTTGTGAGAAACCCACCACATGATTCCCAAATCTTGCGTAACTATGGAAGAAACTACCAATGCCACCTAAGTATCATGTTACCTTGTTTTAGTGATGGATGTCCACCACAAGGTAGGATTCCTTAGTGACCTAAAGGGATAAAATAAAAAGTTTGATAGCCAATCCTATCGCCCCCTATCTTAATCACATGTTGTTGGCATAGGCGCAGACGCAGGGTTCAACTCTAACAACGCACCAACAAGCCCTAACGACTGGCCCTTTCAGCAACACCTGCGAAGCAGATGCAGTCTCACCTGAAGTAGCTATAGGGGGTTGTAGGAAACATGTATCTACAACCAAAATGAATGCAAAGTGGATTCAAAGCAACAACACACAACCATCTAGTTATCCTTTATCTTCCTTAAACCTACTATGCAAGTTATATTTTAGATCTAACACAATATCTGAATAGCATCATATCAAAAGATAGAGAACACAACATCTATCACACATAACACAAGATATATGTGGTTCACCCTCTCCCTAGGGCTACATCCACATAACTGTTCTTTATGATATATTAATATGGAAGCATACAGTTATTATCTATGCTCTTAGCTAGAAGATATTCTCTTCTTCTCTCTCTTTCTTCCCCCTCCCTGTGCACCTAGCTGCAGGGCGGATTTTCACACCTAGTTGAATATCTTACAATACCGAAAGGCTCTTGCACTCAACACTTCTCTCTCACACAATAGAACTCACTCAATCATACAATAACAATGAAATCTCAACCAACCTAGCACCAGCCCATCCCAGGTCCTTGAGACCTTTATTTATACATTATAATAGCTCTCAAACACCCTTAGGTTAAGACCTAACTGTCAAAACCCTAGATACCAAGACCCTAGGTGTCTCAAACCCTAGGTCAACTTGACCTACATTTTCAGGGCTTTTCTAGCCTATCTTTCCTTCCTTCATGCGTGGTGCTTCAAATCATCTGTTGACATCTTCTTTCACTTGCTGAGTTGTCCACAATCCTTCTTCCTTGTTTATCTGTCATCCTCGATCTCCTTGTCCAATGGATTGATTTCTCTTAATTCTCTCTGTCTTTTCTTCTCTTTTGCTCACTTCGACCTAGTATCAGTCACTGTGTCTTCTGCGTAGTTCTCATTTTTCCTTTTCTCCCTTAATATTCTCTTTCTTCCATAACCCAAGGGCTAACAGGCCTCGAACACTCACCTGTGACTCATCCCGAGGAACTTCAGTTCTGAACTTTATGCTCCATTTCCACTTCAGATAGCGTAGGGTAGCCTCTGTTTTCAACTCTATTACTCCCTTCCTTCCTTGTGCAGACTATCTTTTCTATGTTTGGTACCTAGTTTCAACTCCACCTGGTACCTAGACCCTTTTCCTTTTCCTTTTACTGAGAGTTGCGAGGCATATGGTTGTCATAATACAATTTCAACCAGCTTCCATTCACCAAACCTTCCTTCCATTCTTGAGTCAAAGTCTTCAACTGCACATATCCTCCTTCTGTAACATAGGAAATCTTATATGGACCAAGCCAATGCATCCTAAACTTCCCTGAATGATTCATGAACTTACTGTCATATACCAATACCAGATCTCCTTGCTTGAAATCTTTCTTCTTGATTTTCCTGTCATGGTAGGCCTTTTCTCTTTCTTTCTGAACCTGCTGGTGAAATCCCGCAATAAATCTATATTCTTCCAGCTCGACCAACTGTGCAAGCCTCTCTTGCACAATGCCAGTGTCATCCATATCTTCAAAGGCTGCAATTCTCAAACTAGGAACCAAATATTCCATGGGTATAACTACTTCCATACCATGGACCAATTTGAAGGGGGTCTGCATGGTCAGTTTCTTGCAAGTGGTTCTATAGGCCCATAATACTGCTAGTACTCTCAAATCCTAGTCATCCCTATTCATTTTGCATATCTTCGTCAACTCTATCTCCAAGATCTTATTGAATGCTTCAATTGTCCCATTTTCATATGGATGATAGGGCGTGATCTTCTGATGGTGAACTTCAAATTCCTAAATCAAGGCTTTAAAAGTCTTGTGGATGAAATGTGTGCCTTGATCACTCATAAGGATCTTTGGGCATCCAAACCTAGTTATGATGTCATCAAATATGAAGCACGCATCTGTAGTTGCACTAAAGTCCTTAAATTCTCTTGCTTTGGCCCATATGGTCAAGTATTATATCGCAGTGATTATGTATCTAGCTCCTGTGCACTTCCCTGGTGGGTTTATAGGTCCCACAAAGTTAATGGCCCATTTCTCAAATGCCTCTAGGGTCAATTGTGGCGCTAAAGGAATCTCGTCTCTTCTGGACGGTTTCCCAACTATTTTTCATACATCACAGGCCTTATAGTATTCCTTAGCATCTTTATGTAGAGTAGGCCACCAGAGGCCATCCCTAGGAATCTTCTACGTTGTTTCTTTCCCTGCGTAGTGTCCTCCTACGATGCCTTCATGTGATTCTTCAAGGATCAATGGTCTCTCTTCTTCTAGTTGTGCTAACACTACTCCTAATTCAATAGAATATGCATCGAAATGTACGTGAAATTCCTTACTCCAATTTGGGAAAACTAGAATAGGCGTAGTAACCATTTTATGTTTTAGTGTGTCGAAGCTCTACTGGAATTCTTCTGTCCATTGAAAATGACAATATTTCTTCAAAATATTCTCCATGGGTGTTGTTATCTGAGTGTAGCCCTTAATGAACTTCCTGTAGTATCCAATATTTCCCAATGTGGTGCGTAGATATTTGACTGAAGTAGGAGGGGGTAGATAAACTATAATGGAAATCTTGGATGGATCTACTATCAATCCCTTCTTACACACAATATGGCCCAACAACACTTCGAAGGGTGAAAAGAAGATGCAATTTTTTAGGTTCAAGGAAATATGGCATTGCCTGCACTTATCCAACATTAGTCTTAAGAATTCAATATGATTTTGCAAAATACTGAAAACAGTCCAATCATCAAAGTTTGCTTCCAGGAATTTATGTAAAAACTCATTGAATGCTTCGACCACCACCTTGGAAACGATGGCTGGGGAATTCTTCAATCCAAATGGCATCATTGTATAATTGTAGGATCCCCATTCTATTGAAAATGTGGTCTTATGGCGATCTTCCTTGGCCATCCGAATTTGATAGTATCCTGAAAATCCATCTGTAAAAGAATATACCTCCTATCCTCCTACATTGTCTAACACTTTGTCAATGAATGGTGTAGGGAATGGGTCATGCAAACAGGCATCATTCATCTTCCTAAGTGTTTGAGTTACTTCACACACACCTAGGATTTATTTTTCCTAGGGTTTTTATTTGTTTATTAGTCATAATTAGTCATTATCCAGTCTCCTATATTTTAGGAGAGAATATTCCACTTGGAGAATATTCTCTTTTAGTTGACACTTCAGTTTGACTAGTTGAGTTGAGTTTAGATGTTGCATTGGGATAATAACCATGATAATTCAAACTTTCATTGGTATCATCACCGGAGTGGTGCATTATCCTTGATTCCCTGAGTTCACTCCTCACTACTCTTTGTTCAATTAGTTAAGTGAAGACTAGTTGACTAGTTAACTCAACTAGGTGGCAGTTCACTCCCGTAACTGCCTGAGAGACTAGAATAGGTGGAAGTTCATTCTTGTAACTTCTGGTGTGTGTCCAGATCACTCTATACCACCAATATGGTGACTTGGTTCACCTCAAGTCAAACTCATTGAGTTATACAGAGTATATCATGTGTAAATTATTCATTATTCACAACGGTTAATGAGAATTCTTCCATTCTTTCTCTCCTTCTTATTCCTTCTCCAACTCTCTATGAAAATGTGTGTATTATTGTTTAGATAGATATATTATGTGTAGTTTCAACACATTTACATGGTATCAGAGCCGACGAACTGCTAATAAAAAGCTACACCAAAAGTTTTTGTAGGTACAAAAAGATTGAAGACAACGAAAAGATGGAATTCCAAAAAGAATTCATTCTTACACCTTACAACTATTTTTCATGGAAGGATAAAATAGCCATACAGATTCGATCTAGAGGGTTGTATAGTTTTACCATGAATACAGATATAGATCCGACATCAGCCATAGAAAATTCCAAGTACTTAAATCGCATGGATGAGGCACTCAGAACAATTTGCAGTCTTATTTCTCCCAATCTCCTTTTTCATATATCTTCCTGTAAGACTCCGAATGAAGCCTGTACCATATTGAAAGGGATCTTTGGAAAATAGGATGAGATGATGGGACACATGTTGGAGGTGGAGATGCTCACATTGGATCCAAAAGGCTTCCAGAATATCCAAGATTTCTTTACAAAATTCAAGGATTTACTGTCGCAACTCAAAGCTTGCGGGGTCAATAAATCGAAGGAGGAAAAACAAATGGTTCTCACCATTCTCTCCAATATTGGTCCTGAATTATTAGTATTCATGTCTACATTCCATACTGTCAGATTCACCTCTAGAGACACCTAGAAGATGCCTTCTCTTGAGTACTTTATCGGATCCCCGACACAAGAGAAAACCAAGCTCATCAACATGGGAGAAATCAAAGGCCCAAGGGCACATGCACTTATTGTGCATGATGTCAGCCAAAAATATCATAAATATAAAGATAAAGATAAGAAGAAATCTCATGCACATACAAAGAAGGAAGGGTACACAAAACCCTTCACCGATGCTTCCAGATCCAAAGGAGAAAAGGGAAGAAAAGGAGAGAAATGAACATACTGTCACAAAGGATTCCATTCAGAATCCGTGTGCATGCAAAAAAAAATAGATCTGATGTATCAGATACTTCAAAAACATAAACTTGGAGATCACATCCCCAAGGGTGCAAACAAGAAGAAGCCAGAAGATCCAAATTCCAAGAAAGGCAATTCTAGTCGTGCCTTGATTGCCATCAACTCCTCTCCTGATGCTTGGATCATAGAATCAGGAGAATCACATCACATGGCTTCCTCAGAAGAAGTATATTCTTTTTTGGATGCATGCAAAGGTCCTCCTATTCTGATGGGGGACAACTCTTTTGTCGAAGTCACCGGCAAAGGAAGGATTGAACTCACCAACAAAAGATTTGAGAACGTGCTGCATGTTCCCAAGCTTTCTGTCAACTTTCTCTCTATGTATTAGATGAGTAATTACTCCACCAGAAAGAAAGTCATCTTCACACCAAATTCCATGGACATCTACGACATGAAAACCAACTCCAGGGTTGCTACCGGTGAGGTAAATCATCAGTCTCGATTGTATACATTTTCTGAATTCATTGAACCTGATTCTTCTTTACTCTTTACTCATGCTGATTAAAGTAGTAGGATATGGCATGAAAGGTTTGGACATTTCAATTTCAGATACATGCAACAACTTAGAAAGCACAAATTAGTTTTTGGTCTACCAGACATCCATTTCTCCAAGGGAGTATGTGAGGGATGTGTTCTTGGAAAACACCCTCAAGATAAATTCGACAAGGGAAAGTCTTAGCGATCTTCCACACCTTTAGATATGATCCACAGTGACCTCATGGGTCCTTTTCCACATCCATAGATAAAAAAAGTAAGGTTTTTTTCTCATTTTTGTTGATGATTTCTCATGTTTTACATGGATTTACTTTCTCAGGCAAAAATTCGAGGTCTATCAACACCTCAAAGATTTCAAAGCTTTGGTTGAGACACTATCTGGAAAGAAGATCAAAGTCCTCTGAACTAATAATGGGGGAGAGTATGTGAATCATGAGATCCACAATATTTTCCATGAGGAAGGGATTCAGTTGCAGCATACAGTTCCCTACACTCCGCAGCAAAATGAAGTTGCTGAGTGGAAAAACCGATCTCTAAAGGAGATGGCATCTTGCATGTTGCATGCAAATTCACTACCATAGAGACTATGGGATGAAGCACTTAACTATGAAACATACATCCAAAATATATATCCCCATAGATATGTAAAGGATAATACCCCCTACGAGGCTTGGAGTGGCCTCAAACCGGAAGTGACCCACTTTCGCACTTTTGGTTCATGTGCATGGGCAAGGATTCCCTTTGAAAACAGGAGGGCACTTGATCCATAGAGCACTGAGTGAATTTTTGTTGGATACCCTGACGGTGTGAAGGGATATCGACTTATTGATCTTTCCTCAGACCAACTCATCATTGAGTGTAGTGTCCAATTCAAGGAAAGTTTCTCGCATGTACCTCAACAGTTGCATGAAGACACCTTTACTCTTCCACCTGTCGGAGATGATGACCATGAACATGTCAAATATTCTTCAGACGAGAGTTCTGATTCAGAGGAATCAGAGGATTCAGATTTAGATTCAGAGTCAGTACAGTCAGATATAGAGTCAGAGCATCCAGATGCAGTTGCAACACCAAAGCATAGGCCCAAGTGGGCACAAACTACTCTTCAGGATGGAAGGGATCTTGTAGGTGATCCAACCGATACTAGGAGGAATCGATCTAATTTCGAGGATCCTCCTATTGCAATCACTACCACTGAACCATTTCCTTCCATGCATCTTTTCTTGTTTCAGTATTCATATCCACAGTCTTATGGCGAGGCTGCTGGAAATCCCTTTTGGGAATCTGCCATGCAGGAGGAGTGAAACTCTCTCCTCGAGAACCAGACTTGGGATCTGGTTCCCCTTCCTTCTGGGAGGAAAGTTGTTAGATGAATATGGGTCTACAGGACCAAGAGCGCAACAGATAGGCAGATCAATAGATAAAAATATAGGCTTGTCACCAAAGGATTTTAGTAGGTTCATGGTATTGACTATGATGAGACCTTCGCTCCAGTAGCGAGTATGGATTCCATACGATTGGAACTTGCCATTATGGTAGCCAAGGGATGGAATTCCATCATATGGACGTGAAGAATACATTTCTTCATGGTGATCTCTCTGAGGAGATCTACATGGAGCAACCCCAGGGATTTATGAAAGACTCATCTTTGGTCCGTCGACTAAATAAGTCACTTTATGGCTTCAAACAGGATCCGATGGAATGGTATGCCATGATGGAATCCTACATGTTGTCACAAAACTTTGTATGTTGTAAATCATACCCAAATGTATACATGCTTAGGACAACTGATTCACTTCTACTTTTAGTTTTGTATGTCGATGATTTGTTGATCACCGGGTGCTCGACTTTAGCGATTGCTACAGTCAAGAGGATTATACATGACAAGTTTTTGATGATGGACATGGGTCCTCTACACTTCTTCCTTGGACTTGAGATCTGTTAGGATGCATCAAGCATCAAACTTTCTCAAGCCAAGTATTCATGAGATCTCCTTGAGAGATTTCACATGACAGTCTGCAAGTCTGCTCTGACTCCTTTCCTATAAGGAGTCAAACTTGAGGATGGCGGGGAGACTTTGCTCGTTGATAACACATTGCACAGAAAACTAGTGGGGAGCTTGTTGTATCTCATGCACTCCAGACCAGACCTCTCATATGCAGTTGGCGCAGTTTCCAGGTTCATGCAGGAGTCGCATGAGCTACATTGGAAATCTGCAAAGCATATCCTTCGATACGTACATGGCACCATCAACTTTGGGATTCATTATGTAGCAGACTGTAAATTAGATCTCATTGGGTTTACTGATTCCAACTAGGCTGGCGATAACATTGATCACAAGTCCACATCAGGTTACTCACTCAGTCTTGGTTCCGAGCCTATCTGTTGGTCAAGAAAGAAGCAATTTTCCATTGCTCTATCTTCAGTCGAGGAAGAGTAAAGAGGGCTAGTTAACATAACCATTTAGGCTATGTGGCTACAACATTTTCTCACTGAGTTGGGCATTCAGTTTCATTGGTTGATCGTCATCTGGTGTGATAACCAGAGAACTTTGAAGTTCTGCAGAGATCCACTTCAGAGGCAACAGACGAAGCACATCGAGATCCACATGCACTACATATGGGACTTAGTACATGAGGGGAACATTGACTTGCAGTTCTTTCCTTCAGCAAAATAGACGACATACATTTTCACCAAGTCCTTCATTGTGCAGAAATTCCATTCTCTGTGAGGTCATCTTGGAGTGAAGGACACAATTTCCTAGCAATCGTAGTTCTTATTTTTACATACATTGTACCTTGAG